>OV815488.1:3510854-3518354 GCA_929108735.1 Andrena dorsata | reverse complement strand
TAAAAACCAAGTCTTCCCTTTGGCCACCACCTCTACGGCTGCGCATTTGGGGATGGATAACTCCATTCCCAAGTTATTCAGATACTTAGCTAGCGCCGCGAGTTGCTTCCCTGCTTCATTCCTGTCCTTACCGACGAGAACTACATCGTCGGCAAATGCCAGTATGGCGACTTTGGCCCCCTCAAGTGATACGCCATCCGAGGCCTCATCAATTTCCTCAATTATGGGATCCATTATTACATTAAAGAGCAAGGGGGATAGAGGGTCCCCTTGCTTTACTCCCCGCTCGAGGGTTATTTGAATTTCGCCTCCCTCTTTTGTTCTTATGGAGGTCCTGCAACCAGCGTACATCTTTTCGATGAATTCACTTGCTTTCTTTGGTACCCCCTTCATTGCTAGCGTTGGGCCAAGCGCCGCGTGGGGCACCGTGTCGAACGCCTTGGATACATCGACAATTGTGAGTACTCCCCCCTCGCTACTCTTCATGGAGGCGAGGGCAGAGCTCAGAATTGCGATGTTGTGTCGACACCCGTTCTCATTCTTAAAACCTTTTTGTCGGTCCGCTATGGTAACCGACTCCCGCAATCTTCTATCAATTGCACTGGAGAACAGCCTTCCCAGCAGGGAACCGATTGTGATCGGCCTCCAATTCCCAGGCTCTTTGCAGTCCTTTCCTGGCTTAGGGATCAGAGTTGTCCTACTCTGCTTGAAGTGATCTGGGAAATGTTCCTTAAGGAGAAGTGTGTTAAATAGCTGAGCCAGAATCTGAACCGCCCCTTTCCTTTTCAAATCTCCTTTCTTTATGCGGTCGACGCCCGCCGCGGTGTTGGCCTTCATTTTGGCCATCTTGCTGATTATTTCGTCAGTCGTTATGGGCGACCATAAGTCACCCATTGCAGTTCTGGTGGCTGGACCTTTCCTCTGCGTCCTCTGGCGCCATTGGGGCCCGCAGGTACCCCATAGCTTGGTATACAGGTCCCTAACTGCCTCCGTATCAGGGTAGACGGTGCCTTCGTCCTCCTCTACCAGGGCTTTCCCCGCCATGGCCATATTGGCCAATTTGCCGGGACAATTTTTGTATGCCTCCTGAAACTTCGCATACCTATACTTAGCCCTTTTGGTTTTGTCCTTCTTCCTTCTGGTGTCATTCGGGCCCTTATTATTCCTTCTGGCCGGCCTTTTAGCCTTAGCTGGCGTCGCGGTTTTATCGTCGGACAGCTTCTCGACGATATCTTTTATTATGCCGTCCACTTCCGTTGCATCGGAGGTATCGTTCATTGCAACTTCCCTCAGACGGCCCTGAATAGACAACCATTCAGCTGCGTCAGTTTGTTCTGTGACGACTGCTATCTTTAGCGCTTCCCTCCAATCGTTGTCCTCGACCTCCGTGCCGATTGTATCATCGATCCGAGGAGGTACGACCGCTTCCTCGGCCGACTGACCGGTTGATTCTGAATCAGACTCGATTGCTATAACCTCCACTTGTGGAGGTCTGATTTGCCTTCTCTTGTCGCTGATCTGTTTCAGCGTCTTGTTGGGGAAATACTCCTTCATACGGGCATTCATTTGGGAGCTGCCTTCGAACCTCTGGTTGAGTTCTATAAGAAGAAGTCTCTCCTCCTCAGACCAGACGGAGGCATTTGCTCCCCTTTTCGCCGCCACTGTAGCCGCCCCCTTTTCGCCCTTGCGCTTGGCGTTTCTCAATGCCGGATGTTTATGTCGTTCATGAACGGAGAGTCCCCTTTGCGAATCGAACGAGCCGGCGCATTCGCTACACTTGAACTCCTTCTCCAGCGTAACTGTGGGGCCTTTACATTTCGGAATGTGACATACCAAAGCGTGTCCTTTTTTGTACGTTTTGCCACAGCTTCTGCATACCCAGGCAATTGCCATTAGGTTATGCTGCTTGGCGACATGCTTTACAAAGTCCTTCTGATTCAGGAATTGGCAGTCACGGTTATCATCGCGGCATCCTGTGCATCGGATGGGGCTATTTAGCGGCAGCACCACCTCTTGCTGCTTAGAACGTCCTTGGACATTGCCAGTGTCGTCAACTATGGTCCCCTCACGGCTAGCGGACAAGTCCGCCACTGAAGACCCGGGACCATGGGTTTCAGTGTCCGAGGCTTCGCTATGGTTGTATCTAGACATTGTAATAACGAAAGTTTTTTTGTTGCCGGGTGCATGATTCCATTCCATTCCGTCTCGTGTCCTTTTGAAAGCCAGTTCGTCAACGTTTATAACCCAGCCCAGTGTGCAGCCGAACGGGGCCCTCGCCCACACTTCCACCACGTTCGGGTGCGCACGTGGGCTAACTCGGGCCAGTAGGGGTCGTCAAGCCCTTCATCAGGAACTGATGCCCTGCCTGTCGGCCTGCCAAGAATTTCCTAGCGGCGTATTGCTTTGGAGAGAAAGTTTGTATACTATCCGATGTGATATAAACAATACACTCCGAGTGGCCGTTGTCGCACTTGCCGCACTTGCCGCACTTTCCTCACTTTCCTCACTTTCCACCTTTTCCACATTTTCCGCACTTTTGGGGTTTTTAAGTCGCCTGCCCCCAGGCGACAGCGGCGTTGCGGAGCGGTCGAAGTGAGGTTATCTATCCCAGCTCGCAATTTTTGTCTGCAGTGTCCACTTCACTCATATAAAATCACTTTTTTAATAACACTGATTGTTCGCTGTCACTAGCCCTTCATTTTCTGCTATCCCAAACGAATTTCTGACAAGGATACACCACTCTATTGAAAGTTTTCAGCGGAGCGACTCGCGACACGTCAGCACTCGGCGGCGGCCATCTTGGAACTTCAATTAACATGAGACTCACAGTGAGAAAAGAGCATTTCGGTCTTGTTGTTCGATACGACATTTAAAAACACACTACATTTGCAATATCCGCCTATGGTACTCAGATAACAACTAGAATTTAGCTCATAGTAGACGTTAAGGCCTGCCCACCAAGCAGCATGGACCCACTGATCCGCCGCAGCCACACCTCTATCTAAGGAAAAAGTTCCTAAGAATTTAGTCCCTCGCCTATAGGCAGGATCAAAATCATCACTCAGCCTGGATAATTCCACCACCGGTCCACTGAGTTTCACAACTCTGCTAACGTCGACGGTTCTCGCGTCCGCAACTCTCCGCCACTTCAGCGCACAACACGATAACACTTGCATTGGTAGGTGCCTACTCTTATCCAGTCTTTCAACAATGCGATTTATCAAAACTCCACTCTCAAAGCGGCTCCATAGTAACCACTGGTACAATTCCCACTCATCTTGGTCCAAAGATGATGGTTTTTCACACCAAGCATCCGGTATCAGGCCCAGATCAAAAGTGTTTTCCCTCACCTTGGAAATCAAACCGAACATTGAGACGGCCCTGTCGACGGCTCCGACTACAACAGAAGTCAAGGTTCTCTGCCAACTCAACTTAACAGCGTGACTAACCCAATTACACACATCATTAGTCTCTATTTCTATTTGAGCAGGGGTCATATCTAAATACGAACCAGACAAAGCCTCTATCGCCGGGTGCAAACAAGCCAACTTGTCAAACAGCGTGCTGGTGAGTGCACTGGGGACTCGCCAACCTAAGACGTAATTAGTGCTACCTCCTTCTTCTGCTGGTCTACTTATCACCAAGAAGGTCATTGACAAAGGTCCCTTGTTAACATTCACGTAATGGGTTGCGACTCCCGATCTGTACCCCAATTCTATGGTAACTTTACAATCGCCTCTAGTTATGTAGACAGCACTCAGGTTTACCTCGACTTCTCCGGCAAAGCAAGCTACTATCTTATACAGATCATTGGATGTAACGCAAAAGAACTCAAAAGGCACCTGAGACTTATACTTTCGACACAATGACATTCCCTGATTTTGCTCCCTCACGAACTTCAGAAAAGCCACAGGCAGGACACTACCGTAGCGCTCCTGGTTAAAAATGCTACGAGAATAATGCAATCTCTCGATTAAGCTGACATTCCCACTGCTCACGCGTTCCAAAAACCAGTCATTAACCACTTGAGGTTCAGCCCTTAGCATTGAAAATTTTTCTTCCATTATTAGCTCCTCGGTTTTCCCCTTGAGCCAGCTGGGCGCACTTTCAAAGAGCCTACCTACCATACCACTACCAATGGAAGATCCAATGAAATTGGCAACTCCTCCAACGACACTCTTAAAATAATTCCAAAGGAAGTCTGTGAATTGTTTGAAGTTGTTCCAAACGTTACTTATGGTATGTACGACGTCCGGGTTGTTGAACCAATACACACAGCCTATAACTCCAGCCAACATACTTGGTATGCTAAACAATATAGACAGGCCGTTAAGACTGTGCCTTTCGGCTGCATCGTGGGTGGCCAAAGCATTGATTCCCTCCGAAATGATAGCTATCGCAATAGGCACCCCAGAGTATGCTTCGAAGGCGTCTTTAAAACAGCCCCGAGTGACCTCACCCCTCCTAGAGCAATTAGCTATCCACGCTATCAAGATAGATATCAATGATGAAGGGCTCGCCAGCACGGAAGAGGTTGACAAGACCGTCAGGGCAAAGTTATCATAACTCCCAAAAAAATCCTCGACGTAAGTGTTAGTTCCGTCAACCTGTCTCACGGTCTTGACGCTAACTCCCGCTTGGTACTTCATCATTTTCAAACCGGATCTCACAGCAATAAGAGCTACAGACACTAATGCGCACAATATTCCCGTTGTGACGTCAATGCTTGCAGCTTGCATCAGGGAGGTCAGCATAGCCCCAACACTGTCCCAAGTCAATTTCCCATCTTGAATCCTAGTGAACAGCAAGTACACTTGCTTGACTAAAACAACAGCGTTGCCAGTGACGCCGAAAAGATAACTAGGCCCACCTACTACTCCCATAGCTGTACCGCCAGCCTGGTTTAAGACACCACTAGCAGCGGCAAATTGGGCAGTCACCAACAGCTGGTTCTTAATAAGATATCCAACGCCAACTCCGCTGGCCAACCCAAAAACCAGATCCCATGCCCTGTCGCTACTCTTAATGACGCTCCCGTAAAGATCGTAATCTTTGATTTCGCCGGAAGTTAAGCCATTGATGACGAAGCCCAACACCTGTGCCACACAGCTAGTTATCGCCAACGGCATAGGGGCGAAGTAAACGCAAAAGCCATTCAACATCGCCAAAATAGTGACAGCAATTGTCCTACCTAGGATGTTCTCCAATTTCGAAAAAATCTTCCCAACCCAAGTCGCTGTCATCACAGTGACCAAAGATGGAAAAGCTCCAACATGATACGTAGCCGGAATAAGTGCCCATGAATTCATTAACATGTTCTTAGCGGTCTCAAAAACGGTCTCGACGTAAGGCAAGCCGCTACTGTGTTGTTCGGTTGAAACGGGATACTTGCTCGCCGCAAACCATTTCCGCCCTTTTTCAAGTCTGTCAGATGCAGTCTGCCAAGCCAACTTAACAAATGCGTTATTATGGAGAGTATTAGAACCCTTCTTATTCGTAGCTAAATACTTACAATGGCTCGCCGCAAACTTATTGCGAAAAACAAAAAGTCGAGTGACATAGCGATCAATGTTCTTCACCGTGAGATGATATATACTACCCAGCAAGACTGCTGAAGCTCCTAAGGCAACAGCAGCCCCGCTTACGACGCCTACTGCGCTATGCTGCACCTCAGTAAAATCATCTACAAGGCCAGTGGTAAAAACTCGATTGTACACTTCAAAGCTGATGTCACCAGATACTGAAGTAGATTCTTTATAACTGCTAATCTTAGCACCAGCATCCAATAAAACATTCGCTCTATCTTCCTCCGTCTTAGTTTTGTAACAGAAATCAAACATGCTGTCATACCACGTTCCATCATTCCCACCTGCCAATCTAGCAAGCTTTTCTTTGTTTGCCATCGTGTAAAGCACTAATTCTTCACTAATGATAGGGGTGAGATACAGGTACACCAAGTCTCCATTAGCCGATCTTATTGTTTCTAACTTCCTTAAATAAGAATCACTTAGGAAGTTTTTTCCCTTGCTTATATAAGCTCTTGCATCGTTCTTGATAGTTTCAAGCATGCTCTTATATCCGGGTTGGCTCAATATGTTGTAAGGCATCAACCACATTAAATCTCTAATGGCCTCTATCAGTTCCAAGTTGTGATGTTCCTTCTCAATTCTACCAAAATCAAATCGTCTCTCGGCTTCTAACTCCAGCATCGCCACGGCCACAGTTCGAGAGTCGATCTTGTGGTCGACTTCGGGGTTGATTCCCCTAGGGGTGATGTAAAAACCGACATTGGTCCTACCAGTTCTCCCCTTACGCTGTTTGGAAGTCGCTTCACCAATTCTTCTCCGGATCAAATTGTGTTCATAGATGACGCCTTCCCTGCTAGCATATAGCAAAGTCGACGGCTTCATCTCTTCCAAGAAGTCAACGACAACTCTGCACCCAGGTATGGTCACAGCTTGTCCCACTACGTCAGTGCAGAAGCACCAACAATGATCACCCATCTCCGACAACTTAAAAGAAGTGCCTCCGTGAATGACTATCATTTGTCGATCCTCCGCATGGTCATTGCGGCTACAGTAATTATATAGACTGTCGCAATCGTTCCTGGTGGACAAGAAAAATATAATTCGCCCAGTATTGAGAGCCCTGAGTGGTATTTTATAACCTCTCTTGAACCCCTCTAGCCTAACGCCAATAACTTTAGGAGGTATGCACAACCAATCATTGTCGACTTTGTCAGTCATAGACATTGGTTCAATTTTGATAGTATCCCTTATCTCAAACCTGGTGCTACTAATGTCGAGCCCTTCTGCTAATTGCTGAGATCTGGTCCTACTCAAGACAGTCGCTGTCAAGTGTACGCATTTGTAATTGGCCAGCTTCGTAAATTGCAAGTCGCCAGCCACTACTGTGGGATCAGACCTGCAATGTATTTCATCAAGTAAAACAAAATTGCTCGTCTGCTCAATCTGCAGAACGTGTCTCAGTGAGGTGCCATAAGTCATAATATGCAGCCTCCTATTCCCTTGGCCCCTAACATCCACACTGTCTTCATGCTGTTGTCCCACTGTGAACATAATCTGATATTTTTTGACTCCGGTTAATTCCATATCCAACAATTCGCAAATACGCAAAACCTTAAGAGAGTCATAGTTACGAGCGCCACCGGGGGGTCTGGGGGGCTGGTCAGGCCCCCCAGCCGTCGGAGACTCATCTCGGATACTAGTTTGTCCCGACACCTCAAGCGATGGTCTCCGTTTCGCCGGTTGGGTCGGGGCGCCGTTTCGCCACCTTATAACGCTAGACTAGGACTGCGAACCGGGGGTTTTCCCCTTACAGCGGTTCTGAGTGCACCTCAAGGGCCGTCTCGCGATCGCCCGGACCATCACAGTCTTCAAACGTAGGAAGCTCAGCGACGCCACTAGATCTCTTACTTGTGCCTGGATGTTCCGCAGGCAGTACGGACCCCGCCCCCCGATGCCGATGTGGCTATCGTAT
>OV815488.1:3498354-3500854 GCA_929108735.1 Andrena dorsata | reverse complement strand
CGCTCCCAAACGACATTGGAAAATAATTTCTCGAAACTTTGAAATATTTCGAAGCATTTGGGGTTTTTCGCGATTTTCTCGGAAAACCAGCGCGACGACCGAGGACGAACCATCAGAGTAATACGTTCGCAACGGAACGAGGAACGAGGATCCAATGGTTGGTTGTTTGGACGATTTTCGCTGTCGACGGACGATGGTCCCGCAGAACACCACTGAAGTCCGTCGGGACTTTGAAATATTTCGGAGCAATTGGAGTATTTCGGGATTTTCTCGAAAACCAACGCGTCGACCGGGGTCGAACCATCAGAGTAATACGTTCGCAACGGAACGAGGAACGAGGCTCAATGGTTGTTCGGACGATTCGGACCAGCTTGCGCTCGGACGATGGTCCCGCAGAACACCACTGGAGTCCGTCGGGACATTGAAATATTTCGGAGCAATTGGAGTATTTCGGGATTTTCTCGTAAACCAACGCGACGACCGGGGTCGAACCATCAGAGTAATACGTTCGCAACGGAAGGAGGAACGAGGATCCAATGGTTGGTTGTTCGGACGATTCGGACCAGCTTGCGCTCGTACGATGGTCCCGCAGAACACCACTGTAGTCAGTCGGGACTTTGAAATATTTCGGAGCAATTGGAGTATTTCGGGATTTTCTCGAAAACCAACGCGTCGACCGGGGTCGAACCATCAGAGTAATACGTTCGCAACGGAACGAGGAACGAGGATCCAATGGTTGGTTGTTCGGACGATTCGGACCAGCTTGCGCTCGTACGATGGTCCCGCAGAACACCACTGTAGTCAGTCGGGACTTTGAAATATTTCGGAGCAATTGGAGTATTTCGGGATTTTCTCGAAAACCAACGCGTCGACCGGGGTCGAACCATCAGAGTAATACGTTCGCAACGGAACGAGGAACGAGGATCCAATGGTTGGTTGTTCGGACGATTCGGACCAGCTTGCGCTCGTACGATGGTCCCGCAGAACACCACTGTAGTCAGTCGGGACTTTGAAATATTTCGGAGCAATTGGAGTATTTCGGGATTTTCTCGAAAACCAACGCGTCGACCGGGGTCGAACCATCAGAGTAATACGTTCGCAACGGAACGAGGAACGAGGCTCAATGGTTGTTCGGACGATTCGGACCAGCTTGCGCTCGGACGATGGTCCCGCAGAACACCACTGGAGTCCGTCGGGACATTGAAATATTTCGGAGCAATTGGAGTATTTCGGGATTTTCTCGTAAACCAGCGCGACGACCGGGGTCGAACCATCAGAGTAATACGTTCGCAACGGAACGAGGAACGAGGATCCAATGGTTGGTTGTTCGGACGATTCGGACCAGCTTGCGCTCGTACGATGGTCCCGCAGAACACCACTGTAGTCAGTCGGGACTTTGAAATATTTCGGAGCAATTGGAGTATTTCGGGATTTTCTCGAAAACCAACGCGTC
This sequence comes from Andrena dorsata, assembly GCA_929108735.1. Classification (NCBI taxonomy): domain Eukaryota; kingdom Metazoa; phylum Arthropoda; class Insecta; order Hymenoptera; family Andrenidae; genus Andrena; species Andrena dorsata. The sequence continues at coordinate 3,499,401 of OV815488.1, read as the reverse complement.
GACCGGGGTCGAACCATCAGAGTAATACGTTCGCAACGGAACGAGGAACGAGGATCCAATGGTTGGTTGTTCGGACGATTCGGACCAGCTTGTGCTCGGACGATGGTCCCGCAGAACACCACTGGAGTCCGTCGGGACATTGAAATATTTCGGAGCAATTGGAGTATTTCGGGATTTTCTCGTAAACCAGCGCGACGACCGGGGTCGAACCATCAGAGTAATACGTTCGCAACGGAACGAGGAACGAGGATCCAATGGTTGTTCGGACGATTCGGATCAGTTTGTGTTCGGACGATGGCCCCGGGACTTGGTAACATTGCTTCGCCGCCGAGACATTCAAATTTCCAGCGGCGTATCGCTTCGCCGCCGTGGGATTCAACGTTCCAGCGGCGTATCGCTTCGCCGCCGTGAGATTCAACGTTCCAGCGGCGTATCGCTTCGCCGCCGTGAGATTCAACGTTCCAGCGGCGTATCGCTTCGCCGCCGTGAGATTCAATGTTCCAGCGGCGTATCGCTTCGCCGCCGTGGGATTCAATGTTCCAGCTGCGTATCGCTAAGCCGCCGTGGGATTCAACGTTCCAGCGGCGTGTCGCTTCGCCGCCGAGATATTCAAATTTCCAGCGGCGTATCGCTTCGCCGCCGTGGGATTCAACGTTCCAGCGGCGTATCGCTTCGCCGCCGTGAGATTCAACGTTCCAGCGGCGTATCGCTTCGCCGCCGTGGGATTCAATGTTCCAGCGGCGTATCGCTTCGCCGCCGTGGGATTCAACGTTCCAGCGGCGTGTCGCTTCGCCGCCGAGATATTCAAATATCCAGCGGCGTATCGCTTCGCCGCCGTGAGATTCAAATTTCCAGCGGCGTATCGCTTCGCCGCCGTGAGATTCAACGTTCCAGCTGCGTATCGCTTCGCCGCCGTGTTATTCAAAAAGTCCCAGCGGCGTATCGCTTCGCCGCCGTGAGATTCAACGTTCCAGCGGCGTATCGCTTCGCCGCCGTGAGATTCAATGTTCCAGCGGCGTGTCGCTTCGCCGCCGTGTTATTCAATGT
>OV815488.1:3485854-3493354 GCA_929108735.1 Andrena dorsata | reverse complement strand
ATTGCTAGCGTTGGGCCAAGCGCCGCGTGGGGCACCGTGTCGAACGCCTTGGATACATCGACAATTGTGAGTACTCCCCCCTCGCTACTCTTCATGGAGGCGAGGGCAGAGCTCAGAATTGCGATGTTGTGTCGACACCCGTTCTCATTCTTAAAACCTTTTTGTCGGTCCGCTATGGTAACCGACTCCCGCAATCTTCTATCAATTGCACTGGAGAACAGCCTTCCCAGCAGGGAACCGATTGTGATCGGCCTCCAATTCCCAGGCTCTTTGCAGTCCTTTCCTGGCTTAGGGATCAGAGTTGTCCTACTCTGCTTGAAGTGATCTGGGAAATGTTCCTTAAGGAGAAGTGTGTTAAATAGCTGAGCCAGAATCTGAACCGCCCCTTTCCTTTTCAAATCTCCTTTCTTTATGCGGTCGACGCCCGCCGCGGTGTTGGCCTTCATTTTGGCCATCTTGCTGATTATTTCGTCAGTCGTTATGGGCGACCATAAGTCACCCATTGCAGTTCTGGTGGCTGGACCTTTCCTCTGCGTCCTCTGGCGCCATTGGGGCCCGCAGGTACCCCATAGCTTGGTATACAGGTCCCTAACTGCCTCCGTATCAGGGTAGACGGTGCCTTCGTCCTCCTCTACCAGGGCTTTCCCCGCCATGGCCATATTGGCCAATTTGCCGGGACAATTTTTGTATGCCTCCTGAAACTTCGCATACCTATACTTAGCCCTTTTGGTTTTGTCCTTCTTCCTTCTGGTGTCATTCGGGCCCTTATTATTCCTTCTGGCCGGCCTTTTAGCCTTAGCTGGCGTCGCGGTTTTATCGTCGGACAGCTTCTCGACGATATCTTTTATTATGCCGTCCACTTCCGTTGCATCGGAGGTATCGTTCATTGCAACTTCCCTCAGACGGCCCTGAATAGACAACCATTCAGCTGCGTCAGTTTGTTCTGTGACGACTGCTATCTTTAGCGCTTCCCTCCAATCGTTGTCCTCGACCTCCGTGCCGATTGTATCATCGATCCGAGGAGGTACGACCGCTTCCTCGGCCGACTGACCGGTTGATTCTGAATCAGACTCGATTGCTATAACCTCCACTTGTGGAGGTCTGATTTGCCTTCTCTTGTCGCTGATCTGTTTCAGCGTCTTGTTGGGGAAATACTCCTTCATACGGGCATTCATTTGGGAGCTGCCTTCGAACCTCTGGTTGAGTTCTATAAGAAGAAGTCTCTCCTCCTCAGACCAGACGGAGGCATTTGCTCCCCTTTTCGCCGCCACTGTAGCCGCCCCCTTTTCGCCCTTGCGCTTGGCGTTTCTCAATGCCGGATGTTTATGTCGTTCATGAACGGAGAGTCCCCTTTGCGAATCGAACGAGCCGGCGCATTCGCTACACTTGAACTCCTTCTCCAGCGTAACTGTGGGGCCTTTACATTTCGGAATGTGACATACCAAAGCGTGTCCTTTTTTGTACGTTTTGCCACAGCTTCTGCATACCCAGGCAATTGCCATTAGGTTATGCTGCTTGGCGACATGCTTTACAAAGTCCTTCTGATTCAGGAATTGGCAGTCACAGTTATCATCGCGGCATCCTGTGCATCGGATGGGGCTATTTAGCGGCAGCACCACCTCTTGCTGCTTAGAACGTCCTTGGACATTGCCAGTGTCGTCAACTATGGTCCCCTCACGGCTAGCGGACAAGTCCGCCACTGAAGACCCGGGACCATGGGTTTCAGTGTCCGAGGCTTCGCTATGGTTGTATCTAGACATTGTAATAACGAAAGTTTTTTTGTTGCCGGGTGCATGATTCCATTCCATTCCGTCTCGTGTCCTTTTGAAAGCCAGTTCGTCAACGTTTATAACCCAGCCCAGTGTGCAGCCGAACGGGGCCCTCGCCCACACTTCCACCACGTTCGGGTGCGCACGTGGGCTAACTCGGGCCAGTAGGGGTCGTCAAGCCCTTCATCAGGAACTGATGCCCTGCCTGTCGGCCTGCCAAGAATTTCCTAGCGGCGTATTGCTTTGGAGAGAAAGTTTGTATACTATCCGATGTGATATAAACAATACACTCCGAGTGGCCGTTGTCGCACTTGCCGCACTTGCCGCACTTGCCGCACTTTCCTCACTTTCCTCACTTTCCACCTTTTCCACATTTTCCGCACTTTTGGGGCTTTTAAGTCGCCTGCCCCCAGGCGACAGCGGCGTTGCGGAGCGGTCGAAGTGAGGTTATCTATCCCAGCTCGCAATTTTTGTCTGCAGTGTCCACTTCACTCATATAAAATCACTTTTTTAATAACACTGATTGTTCGCTGTCACTAGCCCTTCATTTTCTGCTATCCCAAACGAATTTCTGACAAGGATACACCACTCTATTGAAAGTTTTCAGCGGAGCGACTCGCGACACGTCAGCACTCGGCGGCGGCCATCTTGGAACTTCAATTAACATGAGACTCACAGTGAGAAAAGAGCATTTCGGTCTTGTTGTTCGATACGACATTTAAAAACACACTACATTTGCAATATCCGCCTATGGTACTCAGATAACAACTAGAATTTAGCTCATAGTAGACGTTAAGGCCTGCCCACCAAGCAGCATGGACCCACTGATCCGCCGCAGCCACACCTCTATCCAAGGAAAAAGTTCCTAAGAATTTAGTCCCTCGCCTATAGGCAGGATCAAAATCATCACTCAGCCTGGATAATTCCACCACCGGTCCACTGAGTTTCACAACTCTGCTAACGTCGACGGTTCTCGCGTCCGCAACTCTCCGCCACTTCAGCGCACAACACGATAACACTTGCATTGGTAGGTGCCTACTCTTATCCAGTCTTTCAACAATGCGATTTATCAAAACTCCACTCTCAAAGCGGCTCCATAGTAACCACTGGTACAATTCCCACTCATCTTGGTCCAAAGATGATGGTTTTTCACACCAAGCATCCGGTATCAGGCCCAGATCAAAAGTGTTTTCCCTCACCTTGGAAATCAAACCGAACATTGAGACGGCCCTGTCGACGGCTCCGACTACAACAGAAGTCAAGGTTCTCTGCCAACTCAACTTAACAGCGTGACTAACCCAATTACACACATCATTAGTCTCTATTTCTATTTGAGCAGGGGTCATATCTAAATACGAACCAGACAAAGCCTCTATCGCCGGGTGCAAACAAGCCAACTTGTCAAACAGCGTGCTGGTGAGTGCACTGGGGACTCGCCAACCTAAGACGTAATTAGTGCTACCTCCTTCTTCTGCTGGTCTACTTATCACCAAGAAGGTCATTGACAAAGGTCCCTTGTTAACATTCACGTAATGGGTTGCGACTCCCGATCTGTACCCCAATTCTATGGTAACTTTACAATCGCCTCTAGTTATGTAGACAGCACTCAGGTTTACCTCGACTTCTCCGGCAAAGCAAGCTACTATCTTATACAGATCATTGGATGTAACGCAAAAGAACTCAAAAGGCACCTGAGACTTATACTTTCGACACAATGACATTCCCTGATTTTGCTCCCTCACGAACTTCAGAAAAGCCACAGGCAGGACACTACCGTAGCGCTCCTGGTTAAAAATGCTACGAGAATAATGCAATCTCTCGATTAAGCTGACATTCCCACTGCTCACGCGTTCCAAAAACCAGTCATTAACCACTTGAGGTTCAGCCCTTAGCATTGAAAATTTTTCTTCCATTATTAGCTCCTCGGTTTTCCCCTTGAGCCAGCTGGGCGCACTTTCAAAGAGCCTACCTACCATACCACTACCAATGGAAGATCCAATGAAATTGGCAACTCCTCCAACGACACTCTTAAAATAATTCCAAAGGAAGTCTGTGAATTGTTTGAAGTTGTTCCAAACGTTACTTATGGTATGTACGACGTCCGGGTTGTTGAACCAATACACACAGCCTATAACTCCAGCCAACATACTTGGTATGCTAAACAATATAGACAGGCCGTTAAGACTGTGCCTTTCGGCTGCATCGTGGGTGGCCAAAGCATTGATTCCCTCCGAAATGATAGCTATCGCAATAGGCACCCCAGAGTATGCTTCGAAGGCGTCTTTAAAACAGCCCCGAGTGACCTCACCCCTCCTAGAGCAATTAGCTATCCACGCTATCAAGATAGATATCAATGATGAAGGGCTCGCCAGCACGGAAGAGGTTGACAAGACCGTCAGGGCAAAGTTATCATAACTCCCAAAAAAATCCTCGACGTAAGTGTTAGTTCCGTCAACCTGTCTCACGGTCTTGACGCTAACTCCCGCTTGGTACTTCATCATTTTCAAACCGGATCTCACAGCAATAAGAGCTACAGACACTAATGCGCACAATATTCCCGTTGTGACGTCAATGCTTGCAGCTTGCATCAGGGAGGTCAGCATAGCCCCAACACTGTCCCAAGTCAATTTCCCATCTTGAATCCTAGTGAACAGCAAGTACACTTGCTTGACTAAAACAACAGCGTTGCCAGTGACGCCGAAAAGATAACTAGGCCCACCTACTACTCCCATAGCTGTACCGCCAGCCTGGTTTAAGACACCACTAGCAGCGGCAAATTGGGCAGTCACCAACAGCTGGTTCTTAATAAGATATCCAACGCCAACTCCGCTGGCCAACCCAAAAACCAGATCCCATGCCCTGTCGCTACTCTTAATGACGCTCCCGTAAAGATCGTAATCTTTGATTTCGCCGGAAGTTAAGCCATTGATGACGAAGCCCAACACCTGTGCCACACAGCTAGTTATCGCCAACGGCATAGGGGCGAAGTAAACGCAAAAGCCATTCAACATCGCCAAAATAGTGACAGCAATTGTCCTACCTAGGATGTTCTCCAATTTCGAAAAAATCTTCCCAACCCAAGTCGCTGTCATCACAGTGACCAAAGATGGAAAAGCTCCAACATGATACGTAGCCGGAATAAGTGCCCATGAATTCATTAACATGTTCTTAGCGGTCTCAAAAACGGTCTCGACGTAAGGCAAGCCGCTACTGTGTTGTTCGGTTGAAACGGGATACTTGCTCGCCGCAAACCATTTCCGCCCTTTTTCAAGTCTGTCAGATGCAGTCTGCCAAGCCAACTTAACAAATGCGTTATTATGGAGAGTATTAGAACCCTTCTTATTTGTAGCTAAATACTTACAATGGCTCGCCGCAAACTTATTGCGAAAAACAAAAAGTCGAGTGACATAGCGATCAATGTTCTTCACCGTGAGATGATATATACTACCCAGCAAGACTGCTGAAGCTCCTAAGGCAACAGCAGCCCCGCTTACGACGCCTACTGCGCTATGCTGCACCTCAGTAAAATCATCTACAAGGCCAGTGGTAAAAACTCGATTGTACACTTCAAAGCTGATGTCACCAGATACTGAAGTAGATTCTTTATAACTGCTAATCTTAGCACCAGCATCCAATAAAACATTCGCTCTATCTTCCTCCGTCTTAGTTTTGTAACAGAAATCAAACATGCTGTCATACCACGTTCCATCATTCCCACCTGCCAATCTAGCAAGCTTTTCTTTGTTTGCCATCGTGTAAAGCACTAATTCTTCACTAATGATAGGGGTGAGATACAGGTACACCAAGTCTCCATTAGCCGATCTTATTGTTTCTAACTTCCTTAAATAAGAATCACTTAGGAAGTTTTTTCCCTTGCTTATATAAGCTCTTGCATCGTTCTTGATAGTTTCAAGCATGCTCTTATATCCGGGTTGGCTCAATATGTTGTAAGGCATCAACCACATTAAATCTCTAATGGCCTCTATCAGTTCCAAGTTGTGATGTTCCTTCTCAATTCTGCCACAGTTCGAGAGTCGATCTTGTGGTCGACTTCGGGGTTGATTCCCCTAGGGGTGATGTAAAAACCGACATTGGTCCTACCAGTTCTCCCCTTACGCTGTTTGGAAGTCGCTTCACCAATTCTTCTCCGGATCAAATTGTGTTCATAGATGACGCCTTCCCTGCTAGCATATAGCAAAGTCGACGGCTTCATCTCTTCCAAGAAGTCAACGACAACTCTGCACCCAGGTATGGTCACAGCTTGTCCCACTACGTCAGTGCAGAAGCACCAACAATGATCACCCATCTCCGACAACTTAAAAGAAGTGCCTCCGTGAATGACTATCATTTGTCGATCCTCCGCATGGTAATTGCGGCTACAGTAATTATATAGACTGTCGCAATCGTTCCTGGTGGACAAGAAAAATATAATTCGCCAGTATTGAGAGCCCTGAGTGGTATTTTATAACCTCTCTTGAACCCCTCTAGCCTAACGCCAATAACTTTAGGAGGTATGCACAACCAATCATTGTCGACTTTGTCAGTCATAGACATTGGTTCAATTTTGATAGTATCCCTTATCTCAAACCTGGTGCTACTAATGTCGAGCCCTTCTGCTAATTGCTGAGATCTGGTCCTACTCAAGACAGTCGCTGTCAAGTGTACGCATTTGTAATTGGCCAGCTTCGTAAATTGCAAGTCGCCAGCCACTACTGTGGGATCAGACCTGCAATGTATTTCATCAAGTAAAACAAAATTGCTCGTCTGCTCAATCTGCAGAACGTGTCTCAGTGAGGTGCCATAAGTCATAATATGCAGCCTCCTATTCCCTTGGCCCCTAACATCCACACTGTCTTCATGCTGTTGTCCCACTGTGAACATAATCTGATATTTTTTGACTCCGGTTAATTCCATATCCAACAATTCGCAAATACGCAAAACCTTAAGAGAGTCATAGTTACGAGCGCCACCGGGGGGTCTGGGGGGCTGGTCAGGCCCCCCAGCCGTCGGAGACTCATCTCGGATACTAGTTTGTCCCGACACCTCAAGCGATGGTCTCCGTTTCGCCGGTTGGGTCGGGGCGCCGTTTCGCCACCTTATAACGCTAGACTAGGACTGCGAACCGGGGGTTTTCCCCTTACAGCGGTTCTGAGTGCACCTCAAGGGCCGTCTCGCGATCGCCCGGACCATCACAGTCTTCAAACGTAGGAAGCTCAGCGACGCCACTAGATCTCTTACTTGTGCCTGGATGTTCCGCAGGCAGTACGGACCCCGCCCCCCGATGCCGATGTGGCTATCGTATGGGGGACGAGGCGGAAGCAAGGGCCGAAGCCCCCCCTCCTTCTCAAGGGTATGCACGCAAAAACGAACACAAGTCCCTCACGTCCCTGCTTATGCTCACCATCTGCCCCTTAGAGGCCGACACCAAGCAAGAAGGCGGTTGGTAGCCACCCAACCGGGGCTCCTTCTTCCCTAAGCAACTCATGTCGATCGGATTTCTCCAATCAGGTTTGATGAGTGACCCTCGAGGTCGGTTTCCCGGTTCCCTCTACCGCACATCTTTGCTGCCGGTGGCTAACCGTTACCTACATACGTAGGATAGGAGAGCTCCGCCAGCAGCTTTAGGGGTAAACGCAGCGCGGTCAGTACCGGGGACTCGTCTCGGATACTAGGGTCAAGCCCCGACACCTCAAGCGACGGCCCCGACGTTTACCCGCGCTTTTTTGAATTT
>OV815488.1:3315854-3483354 GCA_929108735.1 Andrena dorsata | reverse complement strand
ATTCAAGATGGACTTGGACGCGGTGCGACGTCACGGGATAAACGAATCCTCCTGAACACTACAATTCCCTGCGGCGGAACCGCGGGATTCAGTGCTGGGCTAATTCCTGTTCGCTCGCCGCTACTAAGGAAATCCTTGTTAGTTTCTTTTCCTCCGCTTAGTAATATGCTTAAATTCAGCGGGTAATCTCGCCTACTCTGAGGTCGTCAAATCGTTATTATTACATGTGCCACCAGAGAAAAAAACAGAGACCGCGAGAAGTAAAGAGAAGATATTATATATTACATATAATATATCTTCTTGGGAGTAGCGCGCGCGCGCTCGCGCCTCCGGTATCCCTCTTTTGGATATTGCACCTCGAGAACGGGTCTCCCGGCGGGAGTACGGCGGGGTGTGCGCGCGTGTAGTGGCAATCTATACACCGACGCGACGGGGCCGGGGGCCGGACGAGAAGCTGGGCTGAAGAATATAAAGCAGAAGTATGTGTGTGTGCAACAACACAACAAAACTTCTTCAGATTCTTTCTCTTCCCTCGCTCGCTCGCTCGAAATTTCCCATGCACACCGCGCGTATACGGCATCGCGCCACACGCACATGCATCTTTTCCCCCGTACACATCCCGGCTCATAGCCGGAGACCCGAACGACGGATCGATGTGGTGATCGATCTCGTGTGGTGGTAATCCAGAGGTGCGCCATCGCACGATTTTCCAGAGGAAAGGTATTTTACTAATACCGGACTCTCTCTTCTCCTCTAATCGAGAGAATTAGAGTTTTCCCCTACCTCTAATTGCGCCTCGCCAAAGTGTCTTTTCGTCGCGGTTCGTCGATTCGGCACGGGTGGAGACTCTCCTCGCGGAACGACCACCGGTTTTTACTTTAACGTCCGTCCGCTATTATTAGCTTTGAGATTCCGCTATCCCTTCACGCCTCGAGCAGCGACTCGCAGCAGAGGGAACCGTGGAAAAATAAGCTTTTCCGTGGACTGGACGACCGGCGAGACCCGCGGGGTCTCTTGTACGATCGACCAACAACGCGACAAAGACATGGGGCGATCGGGGAGACTCTTTTCTCTTCACTTCTACGAAGGAGAGAGTCTTCTTACATATACCTCTCGCGGCATCAGCGCCTTTCGGTTCGTCAATGTTCAAATATTCGCGCAGCCGCGCCAACGAGGATTCCGGGGGTACAGAAACGTTTTAAACGACGCGTGGAGCAATATCGTAGTCTCGCTCTCTTCTTCTCATCGGATGTTTGGCGCAAACAAACAACACCACTCTTGTGTGTCGACGGAACGTGGCCATAGGGAGGGAATGAATAGGGGGGCTAGGCGAGGACACGCGCAACGACGGGGAAAATACATCGACCCGATCATGTTAACGAGTGGTTTTTTCATTTTTCATCCCGCACAGCGCCTCCCCATTATTCATTCTACATCAATCCCTTGTGGATCTTCACGGCGTCCCGGAAGAACGAGTGTGTGTGTGTTGTTGTCGTCGTGCCCTCGATGTGGTGTATCGATGATGGAGACTGGACTTTTTCTCTCACTTGTCGTCAACGACGACCCTCTTTTTAAAATCCCTGGGGCCGCTTGAACGCGACGATAGATCGGCGCACATATGCCGCGCGCACTCCGCGCTCTTTCTCCTCAATATCTCTTCTCTTCTCTTTGGTCTCTCTTTCTAGGGACAAGTTTATCATTTCAGGCGACGTCGGGAGCACGGTTAAAAGATCTCGCGCGGGACGTGAAGGCAAATTCTACAAACCAGTGCGAGCGGAGAGGCCGCTGTGTGTGTGTGTGTGTCTGATCCGGGGAGCGGTGCTGCAGCACACGGGCGGTCGTTATGAAACAACGACGCACAACGCCGTGATGAAAGCATGCACGCACGCGAGTCCTCGCGCGATCATTCGTCACATATCACATTCGCTTCCTCTCTCTGTTTCTGGTTCTCGCACGGCAAGAGAATATACACGCTTCACGATTCTCGGCGCGAGCCGTTGCAAACGCCGACGAACCGCCCAACTTTCGCTCGTACGTCGCGTATCTCTAGTGTATCATCCGACCCGACTCCGAAACGCGTTACATCGTCGGAAACGCGAGACGGCGAGGATGTGATTACGCAGAGACCGACGCAAGCAGTCTTTTGTATGTGATAACGACCCTCAGCCAGGCGTGGTCCAGGAATTGTATCCGTGGACCGCAATGTGCGTTCGAAATGTCGATGTTCATGTGTCCTGCAGTTCACACGTTGACGCGCAATTAGCTGCGTTCTTCATCGACCCACGAGCCAAGTGATCCACCGTTCAGGGTAATCGTGTTATTAAATATGTTCGTTAATATCTTTGTTCTCGGTTCGGATGAAGCCGTGGCCCGTGCGCCTCCAACCAGCGCGCGAAGGAGGTCCGGGCGTCGCCAGCGTTGACGACACGGTGTGTGTGATTTGTGTCCAAGACTGGAACACCGTCGAAGCGTACCGCGGCGGAAACACCGCGACACGTCCGACGGCCGAGCGTACATGTTCATTTAAAAACCTTCGAGAGATACACTGTTCGGCACGAGAACCGTAATATAACCGTGTATACTCTGGACGGGGTGCAGCAACAGCACCGCACGCGGCAGCATCTCCTCCCTCCTCCCTCCTCCCTCCTCCCTCCGCTGCTGCTCCCTATCGTCGCCGTCCCCCGAAAGCGGACACACGGCCGGCTTCGATCGGTCAAATCTGACTTTCGCTATCGAAACTTCACAGCCGGTCCCTTTTTTGGCTATCGGGGCGCGCGATTAAGCGAGCGATACTGGGGGGGTGGGGGGGGGGGATGCACGTCGACGCGATGGATGTGTGTGCTGCGAGCCGCCGCCCTAGGTTACCCGGGAGGATCCCCTCCGAGGAGGGTGTCCGTCCGTCACAGGACTTTTATGAGAGCCCGACCACAAAACTGAGGAAGCGGGATGCGAGTGGAAGAAGCGTCGTCGTCGACGAAAGAGAACACAGAGACAGAGGGGGAGGAGGACGAGGGCTTCGACGGCGGCTCGTTCTCTCTCTTCTCTCTCTCTCTCTCTCTCTCGCGCGCGCGCGCGCGCTTCATTTAACCACTCGGAGCGCTTGTGGTGTGTGTTTTCGTCCCGGTCTTGGGTCGCGAGTGAATCTCCTTTCTCGATACGAGCCACTTTACACGCTCGCGCAGACAACACGCGCAGACACGTGGTGGTGGTACCGTTTTATAATAACGGCACACCTCCGATACGAGGTGAACGCGAATCTACGAGACGGCGGGTCTTACCGGAGAGGACAATCGCAACGACGGGTCTTGTTTTTTTTCCCCGATCCAGTTAACGACGGCCTCTCGCGAGAAACCTCGCGCGAGCGCACTCGTGATTGCGTTCATATTATTATCGTCCCGTTCTCAAAGAGGGGGCGCCGCGTGTCTGGCGGTCTGGAGCGCTTGCTCTTTGCGCTTCACCGATGGCAGCGGACGGGAGCGTCGCGGTGAGAAACCAGGTTTCTCCGGCTGTAGCGACCCTCCGCACGTAAGCCGTGCCACGGCGTTGCTAAATGCGTCCGCATTTAGTCTTTGGTATCTGTTTAAATGCATTCGCATTTAGTTTTTGGTATCTGTTTAAATGCATTCGCATTTAGTTTTTGGTATCTGTATAAATGCATTCGCATTTAGTTTTTGGTATCTGTATAAATGCATTCGCATTTAGTTTTTGGTATCTGTATAAATGCATTCGCATTTAGTTTTTGGTATCTGTATAAATGCATTCGCATTTAGTTTTTGGTATCTGTTTATATAATTGCATTCGCATTTATATAGTGTTTTTGCATAGTTACGGTTTCAAGCTTTTTGCTTTTTGCTCTTTGAGCCTTGTTAATGATCCTTCCGCAGGTTCACCTACGGAAACCTTGTTACGACTTTTACTTCCTCTAAATGATCAAGTTTGGTCATCTTCCCGGCAACATCGGCAATGCCGAGACATTGCCGCGCACCAGTCCGAAGACCTCACTAAATCATTCAATCGGTAGTAGCGACGGGCGGTGTGTACAAAGGGCAGGGACGTAATCAACGCGAGCTTATGACTCGCGCTTACTGGGAATTCCTCGTTCATGGGGAATAATTGCAAGCCCCAATCCCTAGCACGAAGGAGGTTCAGCGGGTTACCCGGGCCTTTCGGCCAGGGAAAACACGCTGATTCCTTCAGTGTAGCGCGCGTGCGGCCCAGAACATCTAAGGGCATCACAGACCTGTTATTGCTCAATCTCGTGCGGCTAGAAGCCGCCTGTCCCTCTAAGAAGATTTTCGATTTTTACATACGCAACGACGTGAACAAGACCTGGCCGGCTTGCCGCGCGACGACACGTACGACGGCAACCGGAGCGCGCGTCCCCCGTCCCCATACGACCCTCAGCGTAGATGGACTGAATGGAGGCAACCTAATGTCGAAAATGACTCATATGAAGAGCCTCGTTCCTCGTACTCCGCATATAGTGCCCCTCGCTATCGAGACGAATATTATCACGAGCCGTATTATCGCGATCCGACACCGGAGCGCCGTCCATCGTCCTTGCTGACGAGGCAAGGCGAACGCCCGTTGTACTACGATCGCCGACCGAGTGCGCCCCGCGGAAGAGGAGCACGCGGGAGACCTTGGAATAGTAGGCGGTCACAACCTCGCGATCCTAGATTGTATGATCCCTACGAACCTCGCGGATACGAACCCCGCGGATATGAACTGCGCGGGTATGGACCTCGCGAAACGGAAAGATATGAACCTCCTCGCGAGTCGCGGGCATATGAATCTCGTGAACCCCAGAGACCAGAAGCACGTGAAACAACCCCGGAGAAGCCCGATCATTTAAACTCCCAGCGTGCCCGCCCGTTCAACCGGAACGAGGCGGGCGGGTCCTCCTCGCAGGCCCAAAGATCACCTCAAAATCCACCCCGGAGCCAGAGCCCGCAACAACGCTCCTACGAGCGGACTCCCCCCGCATCCGAGTCAAGGCAGAACAATTGGAGAACGGTGAGGGAGAATTTATCATAGACACGGGTTCGGCATTGAACCTATTAGAAATCGGGTCCGCAAGCTCAAGGGCCCGGGTTTTAAGTACTACCCCCCTTGAAATTACCGGTTTAAACGGGAAGGTCTTGACCTTAGGGACAACCGTCTTGAAAATTAACGGTAGTTGGGCATTATTTCACGTAATACGTATGCCCCATTTACCTAAGGGGATTGCGGGCCTTGTTGGAAGCCCGTATCTGCTTCAGGAAGAAGCCATCGTTTCATACCACCAGCGCACGATGGTAACCGCGAAACATCCAATCAGCCCCGTAAGTTTCTCCAACTTTGAAGATTTAGAAGGTACGCTAGAGGGCTATAAGCAGTGCCACCAAGATTTTCTAAAAGACTTTAATAAATCAGAGACCAACGCGAATGAAATAAACATCTGCATCCCTGAAAACGGTGACTGTTCCGAAGAGGACGAGCGAGATTGCCCCTCCCCCTCTTTCGGAGAAGAGTTCGACACTAACGAAGACCTCGATCTGGGAGAATACCGAGTAGATCCAAAATCGGACGAAGAACGTCTACAGCATATATTCGAAACGCTGAAATTGGAAGACTTAGATCCGGAAACGCGTCGAAAAATCGAAATCTTGGTTATAAGATATTCGGATAGGTTTTTCGTACCGGGAGACCCTCTTGGCGTAACCTCATCGATAGAACACACTATCCCGTTAACAGATTCTACGCCCACGTTCACTAGACAATACCCGCACCCCCCGCGGATGGAAGAAGAAATTACCAAGCAAACGCGTAATTTGGAAGAGCTAGGAATAGTCGCTCCTTCGTCGTCACCGCATAACTCACCCTTGCACGTGGTAGAGAAAAAGGCCACCGAGGATGGAGTGAAACGATGGAGAGTGGTAGCAGACTTCAGAATTACGAACGCGAAAACAATTGATGACCGCTTTCCTCTACCGCGAATCACGGACATTCTCGATAGACTAGGTGGAGCCAAATATTTCTCAGTTTTCGACTTAGCAAACGGTTTCCATCAAATCCCTATGGCTCCCGAGGACCGTGCAAAAACCGCGTTTACCACACCGGACGGACAATACGAATACCTCCGTATGCCTTTCGGATTAAAAAACGCCCCGGCTACCTTCCAGCGTTTAATGAACAACGTTCTGAGAGGGCTTATCGGGAAAGAGTTATTCGTGTATCTAGACGACGTGGTTGTATATTCGCGTACACTCGCGGAGCACAAGCAACGACTCGAGACTTTCTTCGAACGCTTACGCAAGCATAACTTAACCCTACAGACGGAAAAAGCCAAGTTCCTAAAAGACAAAGTTATATATCTAGGTCATATAATCGCAGCTGACGGAGTACGTCCTAATCCAGAAAAGATTAAAGCCGTCGCCGAATTCCCCGTTCCTAAAAACCGTAAAAATGTAAAACAATTCTTGGGTCTCGTAAATTATTATCGTCGCTTTATCCCAAATATGGCTAAACGAGCTAAACCCCTTGCAACTTTGACTAGCACTAAAATTCCATTCTATTGGACTGAAAAACATCAGGAAAACTTCGAAGACCTACGCCAGGCGCTTTGTAAAGAGCCAGTTTTACGTTATCCGAATTACGATGAACCGTTTATTATTACAACCGACGCGTCTGACGTAGCCATCGGGGCAATACTAAGCCAAGGTAAAATAGGCGAAGATCCACCAATAGCGTACGCCTCACAAGTGCTCAATTCTGCTCAAGAAAATTACTCAACTACCGAAAAGGAATGCCTCGCGATAATTTACGCCGTAAAACAATTCCGTACTTATATCTACGGGCGAAAATTCTCCTTAGTCACTGATCACCGGCCACTGCAATGGTTATTCTCGGTAAAAGATCCGATGTCGCGACTCGCTCGATGGAAAATTACACTCGCCGACTACAATTACGAGATCGTCTCTAAACCCGGCCGTGTTAACGCGAACGCCGACGCGCTATCCCGAAACCCGGTTCCGCACGCATTCCCGACTATCGAAGAGGAAAACCCACCAAAGGGCGACGATGAAGGGATAGGAACACGCGTACAGGCGCGTCGCCAAGCCATGCCAAGGCCGAACTACGAAGAACCACCGTCGCTTATTGACGATTCCACTGAAGCAGGAGAAATTACTGACGGTATGGAGAGCAGAGCCAACTCTACCATTCTGGACACAGTCGAAGAACGAACGGGGATGCCCGAATTCTTGGATGAAGATACGGACCAGGAAAAAACCATCCTGGATTCCACTTTCGGAAGCGACGATTCGAGTGTCGGTCCGTTAACCGAGGAAGAAATCACAATCTTGAAGAGTATGGAAGACGAGGACTCTCCGGGATTAATACCGTACCGACAACCTGACCACCACGTTGTCGAAGATTTCGAAGTCCCATTTTCCCCCATGATCGCGGAAGGTCCCTACAAGGGCCAATATACGTACGATGAACTAGCATTCTTAAAAAGATTGGACGCGCCGCCTACCTGGACAGAGGCAGAAGAGGAAGACTGCGAACCTACCTTCCGAACCATAAACACTCCGCGGGGCCCAGAAACGGAAATGCGCATTATCACCGGGAAGGGTCTACCCAGAAAAGAAGAGAAAACACCGAATCTCCTCGAGAACGCGAGCCCCCCGAAAACAACGTCCCGAGCAGGCCCAAAGAAAAGAGTGTCATGGGGTATACCTCTGCACAATGAAGCCTTAGGCGTCCCACAATCGACCATGATTTGTCCGGAAGATGAAACCCTGGAGGAACTAACTGATCAATTACCCCCGAAAGAAATTTCTAACCCAAATCCAGAACCTGACAGAATTAAGATCCCCATTCCCCCGGAGCGATTCAGAATAACCCCTGAGTCATACACGGACCCATCAAGTCAAATCACGCGAGAGTTACCAGAATATCGCGAAAATACGATAGACTCCTTGAAATACGATAACCAACTGACGAAATGCAAAATGAAAATCGTAAGAACCACGCTTGCAGCAACTCCAGATAACTAAGTTCACTTTATATCATCGGATAGAATACTAACCAGCCCAATTTGTAAAACTCTAAAAGCTATAGGACTTCTCGATGAAACAAAATTATTATCCGAAGAATTAACCAAAAATCGCGTCATAATTAGCCATAATGAAGAAGAAAAAATTTTTAGCATCGTGGGAGCGAGCAACTTTTACCACGAAATGAAAGAAGCCGACCTGGCATCAGCATTAATGGCGCTCAGGGACGCCGTGGAAAGCGAACACGTCCGCTCGTTTCGTATAGCGGCACATGGCGAAACCCTACACCGATTCGACGCCGAAACGCTCCAACGACATTTGTTAATCGTTTTCAGCCAAACTCCTATCACAATCAAAATTTGCACCGGTGAGGTTCAACAACCACCAAAATTGGAATGGGAAAATATTATCCGCCACTATCATGAAAGCCTGATAGGAGGACACAAGGGAGTGACAAAAACATACCGGCGCATACGTAGCGTTTTTGATTGGCCACATTTACACAGACACGTAGAGGATTACGTGCGAAGTTGCCCTAGCTGCCAAGAACAAAAGCTTATACGAATTAAAACACGGGAACCCATGCTAATTACCGATACGCCTGCACGGCCTTTTGATAAAGTAGCCTTGGACACCGTAGGACCACTTCCCCCTACCCCTAGTGGAAACCGTCACATACTCACAATGCAATGTCTATTATCTAAATTTTGTATGGCCGTGCCCTTGCCCGACATACGAGCCATCACCGTGGCCGACGCGTTATCGCGTTACTTTATTGCAATCTTCGGTGCACCGCGCGCGATATTAACGGACCGCGGAACGAGCTTCATTAATAACACAATACAGGGAATAGCTCAAACGTTCAGAATTAAACACGTAACCACATCGGGATACCGACCACAGACTAACGGTTCTCTGGAAAGAAGCCATATCGTCTTAACAGAATACCTGAAACATTACTTGGAAAGATACGAAGACTGGGATCTGCTTCTCCCGTTCGCGATGTACTCATATAACACCTCGGTACACGAAGCCACAAAGTTCACACCATACGAGGTGGTTTTCGGACAACTAGCCCGAGATCCGTTTATACCGATGAGCCGCGAAGAATTATTAACGTACCCTACCTACGTACAAAATTTGGTAGAGCGCTTAGACGAAATCCGAAACACTACGCGATTAAATTTGGACTCAAGCAAATCACGTTCGAAAAATATTTATGACCGTAAAAGTAATCGAGTCACATTCGCGGTAAATGATCTTGTATATGTACAAAAGGAACCTCGACTTCATAAATTCGACCCCCAGTACATCGGCCCCTGGAAGATAAAAGCAATTACTGAACAAAATAACGCAATATTGGTTACGGACGAGGGTCAACAGCTAATTAAACATTTCGACAAATTAAAACATGCTTATATTAAAGAAAAGCCGCCTTGACGCTAATAGAGCGTATTCTACGTGGTTCCAGCTTATAACGGGCCAGCAGGAGGGCTCATATTGCCAATCCTCATAACCAAGGTCCCACATTCCGAAAATCGGATACCTTTTTCCTTCTTTACCTTACCTATTTTGTATTTTTAGTTTATTGTATTTTAGTTATTTACATAGAATAATCAAATTCTTACCCTTCTTCGTAATCTCACCTGTTTTTCGTATTTACAGTAGACAATTCCTTAAAACAATAGAATTCTCCGCGACAGACTATTCGCAAAAACGTGAATTACAGTCACCATGGACGGACGTGGCCTTCTCCTATTTACGTTCCTATGGACAAGCGCAAGCAGTGACGTCATAGATGGGGACTACAAAATTTCGTCGCTAAACCCTAATCCGGGGCTATATTACGAGAAAATCCGACCCCTCCGAGTCTTTCACACGCAATGGAGATTGGTCACGGGGTTAGGAGTCACCGAAATACTGGCCTCGCGACCGCAAACGCAACCCCAAATCGACAGAATGAAAGCGCTTTGTAAAACATACAACTGGACGTCTTGCCCGGCCGACACCCTTAACACGGTCCTGCAACGTAAACTCCTCGACGGTAAACGATATGAAGAATTGCTGCTCAACATATTAGGAAAGCCACAGTTCCCTCGTACCAAGCGATCGGTACCCTTGGGATTCGTCGGATCGCTAAGTAAAGCCCTTTTTGGAACCCTGGACAGCGATGATGCGCAATATTACAACCAAGAAATAGATAAGCTATATAAAGATCAAAATCACCTCGCCGAATTACTAGGAAATCAAACTCATATTGTAAAATCGGAATTTCAAGACATACACCAAACGTTAAAAGCTGTAACAGGCACCGTGCGAACTATGGGCGATAGAATTAAGGAAATAGCGTCGGGTACTCTACAACTAGACGAGCGCGAAACGAAAATAGAATTAGAATTAGCCTTTTCTTCGTGGACGTTTTTAATGACAAGGCACGTGGACGAATATGTGACCGCGTTGATCGTAATTACAGACGCGCTCACGTTCGCGAAACTTGGTATCCTACATCCGGCCGTTCTTTCTCCCAGCAAGCTAGCGCAGACTTGCGAACGAATTCGCGAAACTACTCCATATGAATTCCCGCTGACTCCGGAAGAATTGAGTTCCGAACAACTACAAGGGGTGACCAAATTAAACGTAGTTTATTCACAAGGCCGAATTATCTTGTCACTCGACATACCTTTATTAGATCAAATTCCCTTCGACCTTTATTACATTCAATCTTGCCCTTCTTTCCAAACTATATCGATCAATGTCTCTACTCCGATAATCATCAAACCAAGAACAGCATATTTAGCAATCAGTCATATCAACTCTCAATACTTCATGCCCGACGAGAACTACATCGAAGGATGCAGAAACCACCCTCGCATGTACATGTGCGAACTTAGCGTACCACTGCAAGATTTGGAAAAGGCACCAAGCTGCGAAACGGATGCCTTATTGAAACCACAAAACATCAGGTGGCCTAGCTGCAACATTCAAGCCCTTCCTGGAAGCCGAACTTTCCTCAAGAAGATGATAACACCCAACACCTGGTTATTTTCCGTCAAGGACACCCTGGCACTGCAGGTTCGATGCAACAAGCACGCTGCCGGATACGAAGTGCTACAGGGAGCAGGAATACTACAACTGAAAGGAGACTGTGAGGCCAAAATCGGGACCGACCAGATTTGGGCAACCGGTGTGGACACCGAGGAATTAACAACTATCTACAAACCATCGATTGGTATCAACATTTCGGAAATTCTGCCAACCCTCACGGAACATCATGTCAAAATTTTAACCGACTATCAGGAAAAGGAACCACAGTCAAACCTTCAAGATGCCCATGCGAAAGCAAACGCGATCGCACTGGATGACATTGAAAGACAAGCAAGAGAAATAGCCACCCACCACAGAGCCGAAAATTTATCAACATATGTCACGTATGGACTACCAGGACTAGGTGGCACCTTCATAATCATCCTAATCATCTGGATTGGTTACCGTTTTTTGAGGAACCGCCGGAATCGACATCAAGAACCCTTAAGGAAAGAGACAAAAGTTAATATAGAAATGGTACCTACTCGTCCCCCTCCTCAAATAATTTCCAGACCCCGTCCTTTAGCAATTACATCCTTTCTTCCAGATCTACCCGTTATACCATCCTCGAGGACAAGAGACAGAGCCCATGTAGAGCGAGCGAGAAGTTTCGCGGGTTCCGAGCCGTACTTCGAAGTATTCTAGGAAGTACCTTGCTGATAGCAGCAAGAATCCCCGCGCGCTAGCCCTAAGAACCGACCCCCACGAGGCGCTCTGCTGCGAAAATTAGGTGGTAGGGATGCTAGTATATAAGATTAGCAATTAGGCTAAGCGAGTCACAGTCGTTATAAAATTTTACAAATTATTTCACCGACGTATACATTCCACAAAAATGAACGCGCCACGCTTCAACGACGCAAAATACCCGCGGACAACACTAGCCGAGGTGATCCTCCCAAGGCACCTCCACGCACCATTTGGTCGCCGGATGTGCGTGCGACCGAGTCGAAGCTTCGATGGACCGGAAGTGGCATGGACAAACCAAGCAAATAGGTTCCAAACCATTTGCGGCGCCTGCGCTTGGTTGCGGCCACCAGCCGACTTCGAAAAGTGGCGACAAACCCCGGTCCATTGGCTGGCAGAGGAGATGAGGGCCATCAGCCTCACTAAATGCACCCAGTGCAGGCGCCCACATCTACGATGGACGCCTGCGGGCAACTGCACCGGTTGCATCCGTGCAATCCTGGAAGTGGAGCCCAAATACCTCCCGGCGTTTCCGGTGCTCGAGGCGCCCCGGCCCTTGGAACCCCCGAAACCGAGGGACATTCCCTGGATTGTCCCCGCAGGAGCCGAATAGGTAAAGACCGAATCAATTGTAATCACTTAGAGTGACGCAAAAAAAAAGAGGAAAAAATTGTAATCGTTTTCTGTCCGTTTCATTCGCAGCAGAGTATCGCCGATCCGCCCGAAGCCAACGGACGAACAACCGCAGCGCCGCCCCAACCCCTCCCCCACCCCTTATTATTATATCTAGCTTCCCCCCATTTTTGCTTTTTTACATATATTCATTCGCTTCAACCCCCTGCCATTATTATTATTAGTACTATTATTAGCTTATTCCCCTTTTTGCTTTTACAATTTTCTTAGCTTCTCCCCATTTTGCTTATATACTTCACATTATATTTATTATTATTATATTCATTTTTATTTCTTTTTCAAATTTTCTCTATATGCTTCCATTACTACTTTATGTAACAATATATGGTTTTATTTTTTTTTCCTAAATATGAATTGTTTAATCGAAATACCTTGCGCCCTTTTAAATTTAATAGCGTAGCGCTAGTTTTAAGTCGTAAAACGGAAAAACACGCAGGACAGCTTCGCGCGAACGAAACAGCCTCGCGAGGCCGTTTCGTGTCTAAGGGGGGAGGTGTTACGTGGTCCCTTCGGGTCCATCCGTCCTCGTTGTCCTCGCGTATTTTTCCGGCGGCGATTCAGCGGAATCGCCTCGCGCGTGCCGGTCACGTTGTCGAAGAACGTGAAGCGACACGCGGAGCGTCAACGTGACCGTCGCCGGCCCGGGCCCAGAACCTTCGCGAGCGAAACAACTGCCGACGGGGCAGTTTCCCCCATCGTACGAAATCGCCCGAGGTGCGGCCCGCGTTGCGTGGAGTCAAGGAGTCAATTTTTGGATTCGGTTGAGAACGGACTAGCGAACGTGCTACGCAGGGAGAACTTCGAATCGCGCTCGGCCGATCAGGTTAGGCGAAGTGTGCCTCCATCCGACGTACCGAGAAACGGCCTAGCCGGGAGGGCACTTACGCGCCGATACGGACCACCGCGATTCGGGGGAAACTCCGTAGTATCGAAGTTAGGCGTTTTCAAGAATCCATCGTAATAAATCGAGGGAAACCGTCCCTATCAAAGAACCGCGTCTTCGACTTTACGAAATTACAAACACAGAATCGCGTTCGGCCGCGATCATCCGCCGTGGCGTAACTCCATCCGACATACAGCGAACGGCATAGCCGGGAGAGCAACCACGCGCGTGTACGTGTAAACGCGACAGATTGTAACGCGAGCGACCGACGATAGACGCGCGAGTTCGTCAAACCCCGAGTGCCAGCGAAGAGGACGACCGCGACCTACGGCGTTCGAGCGGCACGCGAGTGAGGCGATAATGACGAGGCGAATCACCCCGTAAGCTAAGACCTGCGAGCGACAGCTGAGACGAAGCGCCGTCTCAAGGTAGGATAATCCAGAATCTTCTATGTAACAATATATTTTTCTCTATTGTTTTTCCTTTATCCCTATTGTATTCTTTGGTTTAACCCCTTATCACCATCCTCTTCACCCCGCGAGTATAGTCAAGGCGTGCTTTAGCACCTTGATAGAGCAAGAACCCGGTGAGTCACCCTAACCGCTCGGGGTGGTTCACAAAAGTCCCTTCAGGACGTAACAGTACCTCGTTTCTCCGGCTATTGCTTTCACGCTATCGGGACGGCCTGCGACGACGCGCCCGGCCGTGGACAACGCAGTGATGCCGTCTATTAGCTTCTTAGAGCGTAGATCGACGAGGAGGCCGTAAAATCCCAGAAAATCCGCTCCGATGATGGGCGTCGTCACATCCGCGATCACGAATCGCCACGAAAAATCCCGTCGTAGCCCGAGATTGAGATGGAGTGTGATGCATCCGTAAGTTGAAATTGTCGAGCCATTCGCTGCGTAAAGTTCGTAAGTGGTCTTTTCGCGCAAACCACGCACTCGCGAGCGCGGAAAAACGCACAGATCGGATCCGGTGTCCACCATAAACGTTAGTTTCGTATCGCGATCTCTGACGAATAGACGGTTGGTGGTCGGCTCGGAATCGCTAGCCGCCATTAACGATCGGCCGAAGCGTTTCCCGACACGAACTTGCACGGATCGCGGCACATCTTTGCACGATCCCCGAACTGCCGGTGGTACCAGCATAAACCGTCGTCGGGGGTGTTTTCCCGGCTCTGGTCGCGCGATTGCGAGGCACCGCGGCGTCGTCCTCGGGACGTTGAACGTGTCTGGCGGGAATTGTCTTTTCCCGAACGAAGGGCCGCGATTTCGCGACGAAGTTCGGCAATCTCCGCGCAAAGATCTTGAGGCGGCTTCGATGCAGCGGCGACCTGGGCGACTGGTGTTACCTTCATCACCGCGTCGGCAAGGGAGGCGAGCTCTTCCAGGGTGTCGCTTTGCCGCGTAACAAGAACGGCGCGCACAGTGGTCAAAAATCGAAAAAACCTGCCCAAAACCTCAAGATGACCTTTGATTTGTTTAAAAATGGGTATACTATGGTTTTCGAGGTCGCTGATTAAGAATCTGAAGTCAAAATTGCTAAAAATAAAATGGCGGATCCAATATGGCGGACGCGCATATCAGAAAAGCATTAGATTTAATCTAAACTTGGTATCCTGGTGTTTTCGAGGTCGCTGATTACGAATATGAGGTCAAAATTACAAAAAACAAAATGGCGGACCTAATATGGCAGACCGCATATAAGAAAACATCAAACTTGGTCTAAACTTGGTACTCTAGAGTTTTCGAGGTCGCTGATTACGAATCTGAGGTCAAAATTTCAAAAAAACAAAATGGCGGACCCAATATGGCCGACCGCATATCAGAAAAACATCAGATTTGGTCTAAACGTGGTATCAACAGCCAACAGTTTGTACTTTGACAGCCTCTAAAAAAAAGTTCAGATTTGTTCCACGTTGGGACTTGTTGGAACTTAATCACACAACTGTAGAGAGTCTGAAAAAATTATTTCCAGCTGCTACTTTTTGCAACTTTGGATCGCATATCAAAAAAACATCAGATTTGGTCTAAACTTGATATCCTGGCGTTTTCGATGTCGCTGATTACGAATCTGAGGTCAAAATTTAAAAAAATAAATGGCGGATCCAATATGGGGGACACGCATATCAGAAAAACATCAGATTTGGTCTAAGCTTAGTATCAGCACTCGACAGTCTTCGCAAGTGGTCAAAATGGGCTATTCATCTGGACAGAACTATTTCCGCTTCATCTATGGAACCGAATGGAGTAATTCGACTAAATATACGTTTATTTGATGAAAATCGAACATAGAAAAGTGGGATTGGGATGAACGCGCGATAGAAATTAAAATCAGTTCAATTTTATAAAATATATTTATAGAAGTAATAAAGACAGTACTTCTGGTGGCAGGTCTTTCTTCGCAACCGGAGGAAGTGGCCTCAGACTTGAAATCAGAGGGTCTGAGGATACTAAGAGGCTGTTTAGGAGATCTTCATTGGTGGCCCGCCGAGAAATTTTTCGAGTGTGGTACTCGCGAAATGCTCGTAAGTCTTTATGTCTTGCTTCTTGCGCATTTTCCAACATTTGTCCTATTGGTAGTATTGTTACATGGGCCCTTCAGGTCCATCCCGTGCTAGCTGTCCTCGCGCCGTTTGATTTCGCAAAGGCGATTCAGCGGAATCGCCTCGCGTGTAGAAATCACGTTGCGCTGAGCCCGCGGCAACAGCGTTAGGGACAACGACCGCGCTCGGCCCGGGCCCCGATTTCGCAATATTAGGAGAATTAGTGTAGCAAGCGGCAGCTGCCGACGGGGCAGTTTCCCCCATTCGTGGGGATCGTCCGAGGTTCGTTCCCCGATCGCGAACCGAAAAAGAATTAATCTAGTTCCAAAGCTCGTACGGAAGTCACGACGAGCCAGAGAGCCGTCTAGGAGCCGCGACCACTTCTCCGCGTCAAGTCCGCGAAATACGGACGGCCGTCAATAAACCGCGAAAGGGTAACTCCGTCCGACGTACCGAGAAACGGCCTAGCCGGGAGAGCCCTTACGCGTCACTCGTGTCCGATGGTAGGAACGCGTAGAAAACGACGATTAGAGACAGTGCGATTCGACGGTCTTCAGGTGACCGACTTCCGAGTGCTATCCGAGAGCACAGCGAGCGACCACGACCTGCGCTAGGTTGAGCGACCTACCGAGCGTACGAAGCGAAAAGCGGCAAGCGTGCCGAAACCCGAGCTCACTGCGATCACAGGGACGGAGCGCCGTCCCCAGGGTATGTCTCATAATTACTTTGATCTTTCGATATATAATAAATTCTACGTTGTTGTTTCTCCCTTAAATCCCGAGTAACCATTGATTTGACTCCTCTTCACCTTCCACATTCCCCTCGAGTATAGTCAAGGCGTGCTTTAGCACCTTGACGGAGCAGCGAACCCCGTGGATCACTCTAACCGCTCAGGGTGGTTCACAACTGTCCCTTCAGGACGTAACAGTATGAAGCTTTCGATCACATCAGCACCATGTATAAGCACTTTGTGGACAGTAACTGGCATATAGTACCATGGATATAAGGATACATAAAGTTTGGCTGTATCGAGGGCATATTGACGGAAAGCTGATGTATTAATACTTTGACCACATGAAATAGCTTGTAGAACAACCGCAAAACGAGATATTAGATTTACATCTACGCCGATAATTTCCGCAGATTTCGATGGATCTGCAAAAAAACGTCTGGCAGTACTGCCGTCATTTGTGGTCCCGAACCCCTGTTTAACAACGTCGACAAGAAGGCCCGTTTCATTTCTAAATTTAGAAATGATTTCCGATTTTCTTCGTTGAAACCTCTGCTTCTCATCTCCACTGCCCCGAATTTGCCATTTCTTGATATCCAACCGATACGACACATGTAAAAGGCACTCAAAAAAACGGATATAAGCATGTAAAGTCGACAGACCGAAATTGAACGATTGGCGGTCACAGGAGCGTTTCAGGACATTATCTATTTTGTTCATCTGTATAGGTGAAGCTCCACATACGTAGCACGTCTGTGAAGATGTATTATCCAGCAAGGCATTACAAACTTTTGAGTCTACCATTGTCCTTAATAGCGAATGATGAACAGCAATATTTGTGTTGTCACCGAAAGAAACCGTAGTTGGAGTCAGCTGTGTTATTTGCTGTTCAATGTAGGCATTCTCATCCTTAGTATTTTCGGAATTCTCGTGAATAAACTGAAATCTGATTGGACGACACCAACGGGTGGACGAAGTACGAGGATTTTTCCACAGATCGACCTTCTGCCCAGAATCCTGATGTTCTGCCGTTAATTGTAGGGGTACAACAGATGTCAATAAAATGTAGGCATCCGATGTCTCTGCGTTACCATCCCTGAACTTCTGCTTGTAGAGAGCGTGTCCCGAACTACCATCCAGTCCCCATTTGTAAGTCAGCCTGAAGGAATAATTATTGTTGTTACGTCCTGAAGGGACTTTTGTGAACCACCCCGAGCGGTTAGGGTGACTCACCGGGTTCTTGCTCTATCAAGGTGCTAAAGCACGCCTTGACTATACTCGCGGGGGGAAGAGGATGGTGATAAGGGGTTAAACCAAAGAATACAATAGGGATAAAGGAAAAACAATAGAGAAAAATATATTGTTACATAGAAGATTCTGGATTATCCTACCTTGAGACGGCGCTTCGTCTCAGCTGTCGCTCGCAGGTCTTAGCTTACGGGGTGATTCGCCTCGTCGTTATCGCCTCGCTCGCGTGCCGCTCGAACGCCGTAGGTCGCGGTCGTCCTCTTCGCTGGCACTCGGGGTTTGACGAACTCGCGCGTCTATCGTCGGTCGCTCGCGTTACAATCTGTCGCGTTTACACGTACACGCGCGTGGTTGCTCTCCCGGCTAAGCCGTTCGCTGTATGTCGGAAGGAGTTACGCCACGGCGGATGATCGCGGCCGAACGCGATTCTGTGTTTGTAATTTCGTAAAGTCGAAGACGCGGTTCTTTGATAGGGACGGTTTCCCTCGATTTATTACGATGGATTCTTGAAAACGCCTAACTTCGATACTACGGAGTTTCCCCCGAATCGCGGTGGTCCGTATCGGCGTGTAAGTGCCCTCCCGGCTAGGCCGTTTCTCGGTACGTCGGATGGAGGCACACTTCGCCTAACCTGATCGGCCGAGCGCGATTCGAAGTTCTCCCTGCGTAGCACGTTCGCTAGTCCGTTCTCAACCGAATCCAAAAATTGACTCCTTGACTCCACGCAACGCGGGCCGCACCTCGGGCGATTTCGTACGATGGGGGAAACTGCCCCGTCGGCAGTTGTTTCGCTCGCGAAGGTTCTGGGCCCGGACCGGCGACGGTCACGTTGACGCTCCGCGTGTCGCTTCACGTTCTTTGACAACGTGACCGGCACGCGCGAGGCGATTCCGCTGAATCGCCGCCGGAAAAATACGCGAGGACAACGAGGACGGATGGACCTGAAGGGACTACGTAACATTGTGGTCGAAATCGGAGTCCGTTATTTTTGACATCAAGCTGTGTTGTTCTGACAGTACCAGTCTTTGTGCTGTATGGTCTAGTAAACCTTGTAGTTTCACCTCTCCCTTAGTTTCGGTGACAATTACTGATGATTCGGCAGGGTAACATTTATTTTTTTCAAGCAAAATTTGTGTGTAGGAAGGATATAAAGGAACGTCTCTTTCCTTTGCTCCTTGTTGCATAGAAACGTATTGGTGTTTCGTCAGATCGAGCGAAATCATCAAAGCTAATGCCTCCTTTGGTGTGTAAGGTGTAAAAGGTTTTGTGACTTTTTTGAGGGATTTGGAGCTCTTAGCTGCAGATTCTCCAATCACTCGGGCTAAATTTCTTTTCCCCGATTTTTTATGTGCAACTCGTGCTGCGTACTCCAACTCTTCCGGAGTGTATTCCATCAGCAAGTTTTCTATTAGTCTCCGTTTCGTTGTGTGGCTTGCTTTAGAAAACTCTTTTTTTGGTCGTCCACCCTTATTACGACCTTTAAATTCAAACAACGGTTGTTCAAGCCAATCAGAACATTTCAAAAGAAATTTATCTATAATACGATGGTTGGCTTTCCATTTTTCTGACAAGTTACTACAAAATAATTTGATTTTTTGCTTAAAAGAATCCTGTGTTTTATCGTCTGAATTGTCAAACTTATATAGTTGAGCAAAATACTCATAAATTGAATTCCGGACTTCAACACTGGTCGACATAGAGATGCTGTTCCTCTCGCAGAGGAATTCAAAAACTTTTCTTCTCTTCAGCAGGAAATTACCTGTAAATAATCAAAACGCTTGTACACCACTCGTTCACTATCTAAAAACTCTCGTTGCTTTAAAAACAAAATGCACGGTCTCCCTACACACATCCGCTCCCACACACACTAACGCACGCGGTAACGTCGCGGTTCGCTCGTTGCCATGTATAACCGTCAACAATCATGGCAACGCGTCCCGTCTTAGATTTTTAGTATATTTTTTATTCTAGGCAAATAAATAATGTATTCAAGTTTTAGGATCCTTGTACTTACGGTTCATGTTGGAATCCATCACAGATTGAGTAAATACCCGAAATACTGCCACTAAAAAATGCCACGATCGACAGACACTGATGCGTAAGGACACTTTGATCGTCGACTCATGCATTCGTTTATATTGAACAAATGAACAAAGGTCATAAACAACTCTGATTCTTCTCATCTACTATCTATCTTGCACTTACCGTGGTGAAAGATTTTTTTAAGCACTTTTAATCGAGGAAAAGAAATTTAACTTATCTGCAGCTAAGAGCTCCAAATCGGTTTCTTTCGGTGACAACACAAATATTGCGGTTCACCATTCGCTATTAAGGACAATGGTAGACTCAAAAGTTTGTAATGCCTTGCTGGATAATACATCTTCACAGACGTGACCTCAGATTCGTAATCGGCGACATCGAAAACGCCAGGATATCAAGTTTAGACCAAATCTGATGTTTTTTGATATGCGATCCAAAGTTGCAAAAAGTAGCAGCTGGAAATAATTTTTTCAGACTCTCTACAGTTGTGTGATTAAGTTCCAACAAGTCCCAAGGTGGAACAAATCTGAACTTTTTTTTTAGAGGCCGTCAAAGTACAAACTGTTGGCTGTTGATATCACGTTTAGACCAAATCTGATGTTTTTCTGATATGCGGTCGGCCATATTGGGTCCGCCATTTTGTTTTTTTGAAATTTTGACCTCAGATTCGTAATCAGCGACCTCGAAAACTCTAGAGTACCAAGTTTAGACCAAGTTTGATGTTTTCTTATATGCGGTCTGCCATATTAGGTCCGCCATTTTGTTTTTTGTAATTTTGACCTCATATTCGTAATCAGCGACCTCGAAAACACCAGGATACCAAGTTTAGATTAAATCTAATGCTTTTCTGATATGCGCGTCCGCCATATTGGATCCGCCATTTTATTTTTAGCAATTTTGACTTCAGATTCTTAATCAGCGACCTCGAAAACCATAGTATACCCATTTTTAAACAAATCAAAGGTCATCTTGAGGTTTTGGGCAGGTTTTTTCGATTTTTGACCACTGTGCGGCGTGTGCACCCCTCGGAAGGCGACTCAACCAAAGGGTTTTCAGGAAGTCGTCCGACACTGTATCGCCCGCTAGACTCTGCAAATGCCGCAGGAAGATCGAGGGTCTACGGTCGCCGATCTCCTCGTGTTCCAATAGGCGTCGAATTTTTTGCTCCTTCGAGTCTGATATTCGCCGAATCAGTTCCGTCTTGAGCTTCTCGTACATTCCTGTCGTTGGCGGGTTGTTAATGATATCGATCACCACGTCAGCGTACTTATTCTCGAGATTCGCGCTAACGTAGTGGTATTTCGTCACATCCTGCGTGATTCCAGACAGCACGAATTGCGATTCAAGTTTACGGAACCACGTTGTCGGGTTTTGTTCCCAAAACGGTGGGACCCGAACGGACACACGCGCTACCGCCAGCGAAAGTGCGTCAGGTGTCATCCCGGGATTGTTCGCGGGACCCGTATTCGGATTATTCGCGGAGCCCGTCGCTGAATTGTTCGCTAACCCCGTGTCCGGATTGGTCGTAGGGTCTGCCATCGCAGTCGATTTGCCGGATTGTATAGAGTTCGCACCTTCCAAGTTCCAAACTACGCGACGCTGCACAACGCGAATAACGTAGTCGCGATTACACAAAAAAAAAAAACGGAAATCTGCCCTTGCACGACAGATCACGTCGGGGTCACCAATTATGTGGTAACGGGAAAGTGAAGTAGTCGGGTATTTAGTCGCTGAATCCTTTATTTTCGTCAGGACGTCGAACAAGCAGTAGAGTCGTCCGTGCCGTTCGTTTAGACTGCCTCGATTCGACTGTGTCGAGTTGCGGGTTCCCGGCGCGGATCTTTTGAGGGCCGTCGTCTTTCGCGCCGAACGAAATGTTTTTTACCATCGTATCGACGACGGTCCTCGCCGCTTTCCGGGAACTTCTGAACGGCCGACGTAACGCGGCGCACCGGCGCCGAAATGCAATACCTCGCCGATGCCGCCGATGTTCTAAGTGATGCCGCCTCGGACACAATGTTGCGGCGTGCTCGTTGCACGTGCCGCCACAGATTAAAGGACATTTTCGAAGAATTACCGATTACAATTACCATTTGCACTGGTGACGTGGTAACACCATCTGAAAATCTGAGAGAACATATTATAAAAGAAAAACATACGTCGTCCAGTGGAGGACACAAAGGAGTTACAAAAACCTACCACAGGATACGACAAAATTACTATTGGGAAAATATGAAAAAGGAAATTCAAAAATTCATCAGAGAATGCCAAGATTGTCAAATGAAGAAATTAACAAGAATAAAAATAAAACAACCAATGGTCTTGACAGACACTCCTGGTAAAGGATTCGACAAAATCAGCATGGACATCGTTGGACCATTGCCGAAAACAAAAAAAGGAACAACACATATACTAACAATACAAGATTTATTAACGAAATATTCAATAGCGATACCTTTAGCTCGAACCACCTCTGCCGATATAGCAAACGTATTTATAAAACGGTTTATTTGCCGATTCGGATCACCTAAAGCCATTTTAACAGATCAACGAACAAATTTCACTTCAAATTTGTTGAAAATCGTTGCTAAACGATTTAAAATTAAACGCTATGTTACTACCGCCTATCATCCACAGAGTAACGGTTCGATAGAAAGATCGCATCACGTATTAACAGAATATTTAAAACAATATACGACAAACGACGATAATTGGGATGATTGGATTGAATTAGCAATGTTCTCATATAACACTGCAGTACATGAGGGTACTAAATTTTCACCGCATGAATTAGTTTTCGGATGCATTGCACGAGAACCTTCGAGTGAAAAACCTATTGGTGAAGATTTGGAACCCACATATGCTGAATATCTTAGAGATTTATTTTATAAATCTTTTTACCCAACTTATTAAGAGTTGAATCAATCAAACCCTTATATATGAAAAAAAATTTAGTAATAAGAACGAACGACGGAATGATTACAGAAAAGATCAAACCGCGTTCGAAATGGGAGTGCTTCACAATCCTAAACAACCACGGGACTACGTGCGACATCGTGGCCCCATAGACGGACTTCTGCCCGAAAATCATCCCGAAACTTATTCACTATTATTGTCATTACATTATTTACTCTATGTATCCGACACAATGTACATATGCGCGGAATGTTACATACAAATAACAAGAGAACCCGAAGGGTATGTAATTGAAGAACATTTACATGCCCTTTGCTCTGAGGAAGAAGCTCAGTTAACTTCTACTTGCGATAAATGCGATGAGGACATTGCTTGGATAGGCGCCGCAACAGAATGCGCAGGATGCATGGAAGAATATTTGCAATTAACAACTAAGGAATATAATGATCTAATGAATGGAGATTATAAAATCGTAGAAAACAGATGGTAGGAATAGAAATAAATGATAAGCTTGAAATATTTGTAATAAGCAATATGGAATATATTTTTATAAAAGGAGGAGAATAATTATAACAAATAAAAAATATATATAAGATTAGAAAATAGAAAAATTAATTGTCATAAATATTTATAATCTCCTCTTGCACTTCATAAAACATCCTTTCAAAGTCTTCCCGTGAAAGAGTACTCGGCGGATAATCAAAATTAGTGATTAAAATAATTCTATTCCGCCTAATACGCCTGTTTAAATAGGCAATTTGAATCAATTTAATAACCATATAGTGGTCTAGGCGGCGTATTCGTTCTTCATTCATTTGATCACACATCTACGACAATAATAATTAAAGATAGTGAAAACAGAAATTTTAGTAAAGAAAAGAAAAAATAAAAGTTTCAAAATAAACTCAAATTGTATTTCTTATGCACCACATGTAAAAATAAAATCAGTATTTTTTCAACACCTGCATGAAAATGTGTGCTTTTTTACGCCTGCTGAGCGGGAGCAAAGTGACCAATTTCAGACGTATTCGCGGAAAATCTTTCTCCCAAGGGAAAAATACTTTACACGCATGCGTATTCGCAATTTCTTACTTTCCTCCCAAGGAAACTGGACTTTGACGTTACCCTGTGGTATGAAGTTGCAGTTGTTCGACTAATCGTTATCGATTTGTTGGAATATAAATACACGTATTTATTAATTTCGTCAGGACTTGGTTAGAGGACGTGTGAGTGAACGGTCGAAGTGAGAGAGTGAGGATAGCGATATAAGAGTTAATTTAGAAGTAGATTAGGGAAAAAGGAGCGGATTAGATAGGGGAGGGACTTAGAAGCTGCAGAGTGCAAGGTAATAAAGGTTGAAGGGAAACCGAAGAGATAGAGATATTAGAGATAAGAAACCGGTGGCAGGAAAGTTGAGGTTAGGAGAGAAGGAACGGGCGGGAACGGTAGGTCGATAGAAGTAGGGTGATAGGTGTTTGAGGTTAGGTAGGAACGGAACAGAAGGAAGGATGGCGGATGAGGAGAAGGAGGCAGAGAGTAAGGAAGGAAAATACACTGAAACGCCGACAGAGGAGAGAAGGAAACGAGGAAGGGCGACTTTGGAAACTTTAAGGGAAAGGGAAGGACAGTATAGCAGAAAACTAACAGATGTATGGGGATCAGAAAACACAGGGGAAAAGGACA
The DNA here is from genome assembly GCA_929108735.1 of Andrena dorsata. Taxonomy (NCBI): domain Eukaryota; kingdom Metazoa; phylum Arthropoda; class Insecta; order Hymenoptera; family Andrenidae; genus Andrena; species Andrena dorsata. The sequence goes on along the minus strand of OV815488.1, from coordinate 3,458,803 downwards.
GAGAAACTGGAAATGGGCACCAGAAAGCGAAAAAGGCAGATCTGAAAAAAACCCGTCAAAGGAGGGAATAGCGGTTGAAAAGACAGAGGGGAAAGAGGAGGGGGGACAGAGCGAGACAGCAATAAGAAACATGATGAAAGAAATTTCGACAAGTATGAGGCAAGAAAGAGGGGAGCTTATGGTAGACTTTAGGAAGGAAGTAAGCAATGTAATGGAGGAGTTTACAATTAGAGTGGAAAGTATAGAAAAAAAGTTTAAACAACGAGAGGAGGAGCTACTAGAAAGGATGGAAAACATGATGAGAGGCATGGAACAGAGGGAGGAAGAATTGAGAAAGAGGAAGGAAAGGGAGGATAAGGAGTTGATGGAGAGAATCTTAAGTGAAGTAGAAAGAAAGCTAAAGGAGGTAGAGAAGATGGGTGAGGGAACGGAAGCTAGGAAGGAAGGGAACGACGTTTGGAAAGAAGTGAGGAGAATGAAAAAGAAGATGGAGGAACAGGAGAAAAAGATGAAGAAAAATAACATCATCATTAAAGGTTTAAAAGTAAGTAAAGAGAACCTTAAAGAAAAGGTAGACGAATTTCTAAAAGTAGAATTAGAAGTGACAGGAGGGATAAGCAAAACAGAACTAAGAGGTAACCAGCATACAAATGTAGTTCTGGTAGAATTGGAAAGCTGGGAAAAGAAACAGGAAGTCATGAGAAAGAAAAATAGACTAGGTACGAAAAGAATATATATTGAGCACGATTTAACGTTTGAGGAAAGAGAGGTACAAGGAGCTATAAGAGACAAGGCTAGGAAGCTAAAGGAGCAGGGAAAAGAAGTAAGAATAGGATATAGGAAACTAAGCATTCAAGGTAGATGGTTTTTCTGGAATGACGAAAGGGGGGAGCTTTTGGAACAAGAGGGGATTTTTCGGAATTAGCTTCACAGGAAGAACCGATAAGACTGATGAGGGGGAGGAGAAGAAAGATGCATGATCGTAGAAAGAAAACAAAAATCCAAACAGTCGGGGAAAAGGAATCAGAAGAAAACAACGGAAAGTTGCTATTTTGGAACGCGGCAGGAATTTTGAAAAAGGACAGAGACTTCTGGAAGTTTGTTGAGGAATTTGATTACGTAGGTTTAATAGAAACATGGGTAGACCAGAAAAAGTGGGAAGGATTGCAGAGAAGACTGCCCAAAGGTTTCGCTTGGAGTTGCCAGGCAGCAGTAAGAGAGCATAAGAAAGGGAGATCAAGGGGGGGAATCATCACGGGCGTGAAAGAAGGTTGGAACGTGTTAGAAGAGGATAGTCAAATGGAGGGTTTGGTAGGAAAGAAAATTAAAGCAAAGGAAGAAATTTTGAACGTATGGTCAGTATATAGCAATAAGAAAGTGGAAAGAGTGATGGGAGGTCTGACACAAAAATTAGACCATGCGGAGGGGGAGGTAATTATAATAGGAGGTGATTTCAACGCCAGAACAGGAGGGGAAGGAAGCTACTTCGATGGAGAAATGCTGGAAGACATGGAAAGGAGAAATTCAAAGGATAAGATAAAGAATGGTCAAGGGGAAAAAATGCTAAGTGCAATAGAGGAGAGGGGTTGGTATATATTAAATGGTAATAAAAAAGGCGATGAAAAAGGGGAATATACACAGGTGAGCAAAAAAGGGGTGTCGGTGATAGATTATGTGGTAACCAACTCCATTGGATGGGATAGGACCAAAGAAATGAGGGTAGGAGACAGATCGGAATCGGATCATATGCCTTTAATTGTGGATATAACGACTGAAGGGGGGAAAAAGATAGGGAAAGTTCAATCTATAAGAGAAGTTATCAGCTGGAGCAAGGAGGCAATAGAAAAATTTAAAGAGAAAACTAGAGATAAAGAATATGAAGAAGCAGAAGAGAATGAAAGGGAATGGGATATATTAAAAGCAGCGATAAGTAGTATGTTCGAAAGGAGAAAAGTTAAGATCAAAAGGAGGAAGATAGGCTACAAAGTTTGGTGGGATAAGGAGTGTACCACAGAAAAAAGGAAGTTGAATAGGTGTTATAAAGAATGGAAGAAGGGGAAAATCGAGAAGGAGCTGCTTGTACAGAAAAAAGAAGAATTTAGGGATTTAAGTAAAAGGAAAGAAGAACAGAAAAAGAAGGAAGAGGAGAAACAAATCAGGGAAGCGAGATCAGAAGGACAAATATGGGCATATATAAATAAGGAAAGGAAAAGAAGGACGAACACCGACAACAAAATCAATATAGGAGCGTGGAGAGAGCATTTTAAAAATTTGCTTGGAGGTTCGGACGTGAAGAAAGTAGGAGCAAGAAGGGAACAATCACCAAGTGAGGAAAAAGAAAAAGAAAAGGACTTAACAGAAGAGGAGTTAGAAAAGTAGTTTAAAAGATTAAAGAAAAAGAAGGCACCAGGAGCAGACGGGATCCCAAATGAAGCCTGGATATACTGCGAGGGCAACACGAAAGAGAAGCTGAAGGATATTTCCTTCAGGAAAGTATGGGTAGAGAATAGATTTCCGGAGGACTGGAAGAAAGCGGTGATAACCACTTTATTTAAAAAAAGGGGACGAAAACAATCCAAAAAACTACCGGGGTATAAGTCTCCTAAGCACTGCGTACAAAATCTACGCATCTCTGCTCAATGACAGGTTGAAAAGAGACATCGAAGGAAAAGGAATTCTCCCGGATACGCAAGCTGGGTTCAGAGAGAAAAGAGGAGTGATAGACAATGCATATATACTGCAGCATATAATAGAAAGAGAAACCAGAAGGAAAAAAGGAAAGGTGTACGCAATGTTTATCGATTTGAGAGCGGCATTTGACAAGGTGAAAAGGGACAAACTATGGAAAGCAATGGAAGAGAGAGGAGTGAGAAGAGGTTTAATGGAAAGAGTCAAAGGAATATATGAAGAAACAAGAAATGTGGTAAGATCGAGAGGAGGAGAATCAGAGGAGTTCTGGACGGAAGAGGGTCTGAGACAGGGATGTCCGCTCAGCCCGACTCTGTTTACAGTTTTTATTGCGGATATAGAAGAAGAATTCCGGAAGGGTCAAATAGGGGGGTTGAGGGTAGGAAGCGAAAAATTCTGGTCTTTAGCTTATGCTGACGACATGGTAATTTTAGCAAGAAAAGAGGAAGAGTTTAGAGCGATGATAAGAAGGTTTGAAAAGTATCTTGACAATAAGGAACTAGAATTAAACGCAGAAAAGACAAAGATAATGATATGTAAGAAAGGGGGAGGAAGAGAGAAGAGAAAGTGGTGGATGTGAAAGGATACAAGAATAGAGGAAGTCAAAGAGTATACTTATTTAGGGATAAAGTTGCACAGAAACGGAAATATAGAGGGACATGTAAAGGACAGGATAAAAAAGGCAAATATCGCGTTGAATCAGGTCTGGGGGATAGGGGAGAGAAAGTTCAATACAGATTTTAAATTCAGAATGTTCCTGTTCGATACCTTGGTCTTGGGAGTGCTCTTGTATGGCGTAGAAGTGTGGGGATACAAGGAAAGGGCAGAAGTGGAAAGAGTGCAATTGAGATACATTAAATGGACGTTAGGCCTGGACAGACGAACACCGGACTATCTGGTACTAGAGGAAACAAAGAGGTTGAAATTAAGGGTCAATACGGGGGCGAGAGCGTGGAAGTTTGAAGAGGAAGTAAGGAGAGATGGAGGGAGGAGCATAGTGAAAGAATGCATTAGAGAGAAAGAAGTTAATAGAGAAGTAACCAGAAGCGGAAAGGAGAGACAAGAATACCTGAGAAGGAATGGACTGAGTCAGGAGGGAGTGGAAGAGAGAAGAAGAAGGGGAATAGAGGTTACAGAAAACTTAAAGAACAGGGACATAGAAGTGCAACAACAAGGACAAAACTCGAAAATAGTGAAATCGAAATATAATAGCCGATATAAATAGTGAAATCGAAATATAATAGCCGATTAAATATATTAGAACGATAGGGCTGCCGGAATATTTATGTAAAGAGGGGGAAGGACAAAAACTGATCGCACAAGCGAGATGCGGTAATTTAGAGAAGTGGAACAGGTATTGGGAGGACAAAGAGGGGAGATGCTGTGACCTATGTGGGGATGAATTTGGAAACCTAGAGCACTTAACTAGGGAATGTAGGGAAATAGAAAGAAAATGCAACTTAGTAAACTTGGTAAGCGAAAAAAGAGACACAGAGACGATAGACTGGTTACAAAAGTTACAAAAGAGAAGAAATGAAAAAAGAGGGGGGAATGAAAAAGGCAACAAAAGAGGAGATAGCCAAGGAAGAGGCAATGGGTCAACCTAACTAAGAAGGAGATAACCTAGTCAGAATTAAAGTCATAAAGAGTATAGCCAGTATAGAAATTATTTATAAGGAAGAGAGTGAGAGAGAAGGATGAATGGATAAGATAGCTTGTAAGTGAAGTAGGAGATTGTAAACCAAGTCCAATTCTTGGCTGTGAAGCTGAAAAACATTTCTATCTATCTATCTATCTATTAATTTCGTCAGAATAAAAAAGCAATGGAACATGCATATTTTTTGCGATTCGCTCAGCAGACTATCAAAAACACACGTTTCATGCAGATGTTGAAAAAATATTATACGTAATAAGGGAGAGACGCGATTTCGGCTCGCGTGAATTTCTGCCCTCGCTGCGCTCGGGCAGCAAACTTCACCCTCGTCGAAATCGCTTACTTCTCTCCCTTATCACGTAATGTACTATTCCACTGCGGTGGTCGCTAATGAAATGAAGAGGCTGCATATGATTAATCGCAGAAAGAACTTGATACGATTACCTGCGAGAGGAGACATATGCGACGAAGAGCGAATAACCATAGCACTGTATTTTATATATATAGAATAAGATTCCAAGTGTACGAAATACTAAATGAAGTATAACGATAGTTCAAACAATTTTATTTATTTTTGTTAAAAGGGGAATTACCATGATTTTACCATGGATAATTGTAATCAACTTAAATCTTGTTTTGGCCCTCATTGGATACGATTGCAATGGGCAACATTTAAACGTGACAACCGTTTCGTTAAATTCTGTAGGAGATTGTGAAATCAATCCAATCTCCACCATCACAAAGGACATCTACATTCAACTTCTGCAACTCTGGGACTTCAACTACGTGGAAGTCATCCAATGCAAGCTAATAATATCAAGAACCATCTATTATTGCGGAATGTACTCACATATTTCTGCAGTACACAACGGCATAAACGAATACCTTGAAGATTTAACCGAACGTCAATGCCGAAATATGCACGAATATGGATCCACCGTCATACGAAATAACGTCAATTTGGTGGGACTCAAAATGAACCAGACATCAACCCGGACATTCACCATAGCTGGATCACTCACCACAGATGGAAAATGTACCGGAGCACAATTTTCTGATCCTTATGGATCATGGGAAACAGTAGTAGTACAAGCAATGGCGAAAATAACACTCAAAACCGCTCTAGTACCAGTACGACTGGAGGCTAATAAAATCATATTGAAATCTGGAACAATATGTCATTTCCAAAACGGATTTTGTGTGGACAATGAGGACGGACATACATTCTGGCACTCTTTTCCACCATCGACCTGCAAATTCGATCGCTATGATATACTCTACGAAGGACTGGCATAAAAAATTACCGATACCAGCCAAACCGAAGAAAACTCACCTTCCGTATATGCGTTAACCACGCAAGATATTACGTTCGCTTTAACTCCAACAGGAGAGCAACATCTATGTGGTTATACGCTTATACAAACGGAACATCCAAAATTATTCATCTTGGAAACAACAAAGGAAAGAACATTTGCATGTATACACAAAATTCCACTAGAAAATTTGGATATTTTCACGTATGTGAATTCCAAATTTGTCTACGTAGAAAAACACATAAGAACTGAATTGAAAACTCTATATAGAGAAATAATTATACAAAAATGCTTATTGGAACAACAAATATTAAACAATGCTCTAATAATTGCTACGCTGAAACCAGACGAATTTACCAATATAGTCACGAAAACACCGGGACATATGGCACTAGTAGCTGGCGAAGTGATTCACATTGTAAAATGCATTCCTGTTCAAGTTAAAATACGTAAGACAGACGAATGTTATATAGAGGTACCTATATGGTTACGAAACAGTTCTATGTTTTTAACACCGAAATCGCACATTTTAACTACTCAAGGGACGCATAGGGAATGTAGTCCCATTCTACCAGTCATGTATGGAATTGACCAAGCATGGCACAGAATTTCACCACATCCAATTGAAGTTCGTCCACCCCAAATATTACATCCAAAAACCAAACTCAGCTGGCATTACACATCTCCTTCAGATCTCGCAACTAGCGGAATATATACACAGAAGGAATTGGAAAATTTAAGGGACCACATCATGTTCCCTGCAGAAAAAGCAGCCGTATTAAATACACTCGCCAGAGGAGTATCTGGGAAAAATATTCCAGCAGGATCAATTTCGATGATGGGAATCATGGACGAAGAAACCATCACCTCATTAGCAGAAAATGCAGCAACCAAATTCTGGAACAAATTTCTTAAATTTGGAACATTCACCGCAGGACTACTTGGAGTTTTTATTATCATTAAAATAATAAAAACAGTATTTGATGCCATTGTATATGGATATCAAATACATGCAGTCTATGGATGCGGACTACACTTGTTAGGAGCAATATGGTGCTCCTTAACAACTTTAATACTACATCTGGCCAACAAAAAACAACCGTCATTGCAGAATGCAGATCAGCCAACAACAATTGACGAGGGACGACAACCGACTCCGGTAGCTAGAGAGTTCAAGGAAGCCATCCAGGAATTAAAACAAATTTCCTCGGGAAATTTGCCTAATAAAGGAGGAGGTGTCACGACCCGCGACGTGGATTCTAATATTATTTAACCTTTAAATCGTTAGTTACTATTTCGTACTTAGAGGTATTATAATCACCTCGTATAAAAACATACAAAATGTTATGCAACGAATAACCGATAAGGCGTTATCATAAGAAGAGATCGAGCTAAAAATACGTGGACGGCAGCGAACAGGACAGCCAGTGTCAAGGAGGTAGAGGACAGCCAGCTGTACACCGGGTAGGCGACCGCACCCACACCGATCAGGCCCAGCCAACACCAGCTGATGATCAGTATGGGACGGAGGCCCCCCTTATCAACCAGCGGAGATGACACCACCTTCGCGGAGCTGTGCCCCTGGTCCTCACCAGAAGATTGCCCTCCCGTTATTTCCCGATAGTAGTAAGGCTAGGGGGATTCCAACCCAGGTCCTCTGAGGGAAGCGCGGGAGCGGGGGGAAGTGAGGGCGAGCGGGGGAGTGCGGCGCGGAGAACTTTGGACGCGGGGCCTGCGGGGAGAGGAAGACCGGTTGCGCGCGCACGTGCCGCGGAGTGGGGGAAGCCGCGATCGTGGAGGGGATCAGTCCGGGCCGAGCCGCCGCGGAGACCTCTCCACATCGGACCCACCGCCTAAACTTTCCACAGAGGGAGAGGCCCACCCCCGAAAACATTTTCAGACCTTGACCCACCCCAGAGATTTTTTCCCAAAATATTATTTTAACGAATCTTAACATTAGATGGAGGGGAGAGAAGGATAAATGAAATGGTTCAACGAAATACGATTATGATAATATATTGTTACACGAAATAATAATAATAATGATAATAATGAGAATAGTAATAAAAAAAGAAAAAAAGAAAGAACATGAAAAAATATGGATAATACTGATTAAAAAAAAATCTAAATATCGCCGCAGCCGTCGTCGCTCTCATCCCCCAGCGGTGCCGCAGGTGTCGAAGGTGGTGGGGACGGTTGCGGCCACTCTGGTGACGGTGGTGGTGACGGGTTCCGCGCGTCAATCCAGTCTGGAGATGGGGAGCGTAATCGCCTCAGTTCTTGGGGCAGCTGACGCGGCACCCCAGGTCACCACAGGGGCCCGGATTGATGGTACGGCACCGGAAATCGCCATCGCGAAGCCCTCCTCGACCCATATACCAGCCCCGACCGCCGCATATGCACCTCTAGAGGTGCAGCATCAGAGGTGCCAAGTCCTAGAACATAGATACAAACGTTGATATAATAACGATACATTAAACATAATAAACATCACGTACACAAACACAATGTAGTGTACTACACACTTGCGGAGGCGGCGACTGCGGTGGGGACGGCTGCGGCGACCTCCAGTCAGCTGACCATGTGGGGAATTCGGGTGGCGAACCCTAGAACATGGAAACCCACGATTTAATATTAACACGACCGTCTGATTTTAATCTAATTCAATTTCAAAAGGTGAACGCGATAAATGTATAAATATTGATATACATACCTCAGGATCGCACTCGGGTGCGATTCGGTTGATTCCCATGGTTTTGGCACAAAAAACTTTTAACTGTCAAAACTTTTATCTTCAAAGCTTTGAAGACGACTGGTCTCGCTGAATCTCCAGACCCTCGCATGCAAAACCCCTCCTATCATGAAACCGAGAAGTGCGTAGCTTTGCAAAGTAAAATGCTGTTGTTCTCCAGCTTCATTTTCGCTGACTATTCTCTCCTTATTCACACGCATCTTCTTTCCCTTCTTCTTTGGACACATCATTCAACTACACCATATCAATCTGAACGTGAATCGAACGGGTATCGTACGGCTTTGATCGGGTATCGAACGGCTTTGATCGGGTATCGAACGGCGTTGATCGGATATCGAACGTGAATCGTACCACTCCGATCGTGAAACGAACGGGTATTGAACGGCTTTGATCGGGTATCAAACGGTTATTGAACGGCTTTGAACGTGAATCGAACGGGCATTGTACGGATTTGATCGGGTATCCAACGGGCATTGAACGGCTTTGATCGGGTATCGAACGGACATTGAACGGCTTTGATCGGGTATGGAACGTGAATCGAATGGGTATTGAACGGCTTTGATCGGGTACCGACCGAGTATCGAACGAGAATCGAACGGCCTTCAACGTGAATCGAACGTGAATCATACCGCTTCTACATAATAATTATAACTATCGTCTTAATCTAGCGTACATCGCATATAGGAGGTTAGGTTGAGGAGGGTGAAGAAAAAAACATTTTCATATACATTAAAAATTGATTATATTTTATTTAAGCATTTCTCTTTGGTGTTTAGACCACCAGGTGAATATTTTAAATACATTTTGCATGGCATAGTGCTTTGCGTGTCTGCCACATCGCAGAGTATTAACTACAGTTAGCTTATTTGGAGATTTGATATCCTCATAGTCAATGTCCAGTGTCTCGATGACCACGTCCGCTTTCGTATTTTCGTCGAGGAAATCCGCAAGCCAGTCGCGTTTCTGCAGCCTTTTAACGTATACGATATGGGATGCGTCATCTTCTTCGTCGATCGCATTAGCTACAGCTTTCGTAATTAGCTGTTTAGCCATACTGTGCGGAACGTCTCCATCGTCCCAACGTAGTCCATGATGTTTTGCCGTCAACCATCGGATGCTTGATTTGTCAGATTTCGTAAGAAGAAATTGTGGCATCGGACTCCGAAAAATATAATACGAGAGAATTGTCCCTTGTCGTAGGATAGCTACTTCCTTCGCGACAAAACTTCCATCGACGATGAACCCTTGCAGGTCAACGAATGTTGGTACGACCATTATCGGTACAATTTGGATGTCCACACGCTTCCAAGACAGACGAAAGAATGCAGTCTTTCTCGTAATGCATCTCGATTTTTACGATGAAATTTTGTATGAATTTGGCACAGGAGAGAGCGGGCAAGTAGCGTGGCAATTTAATTGATTTTGCGCACCACGTTTGTCAGCGGATTGTATTCAACCACCCGATCATGCAGAATCAGATAGTAGGCCGTAGTATTTACCGGCACATTCTCTTTACACTCAAATTCTATGCGCACGTCCACGGTACCATTCTTAATCGACTCATTATGTCGCGAGCAATCAATTACCACGAGGGGACCAAATTGTAAAAATTCAGCCATGGTGAATATTGCCTCGTTGCAACTATGTCCATAATACGATTTACCGAATTGCGTATACATGTGATATAAGATGGCATGCTAATTCTTGTCAAAGTCCAAGTTCAGATCATCATATGGGTAAAATTCCGAGTTGAGAAAAAGTTTTACATTGGTCAATTTGCAGTTGTTGAACTTAATAACATCTTCGCTCATCACATTCTTTCGACCAGTCTGTAGAGCAAGGATCACACATCGCGGCTTCTCCAACTGTGCAGATGCCTTCACGGCCCACGAATGCTTGGTTGTGCTCTGTAAGAGAGGATACTCGTACAGATTCCACGATTGAAAACAAATGCTCAGGTTTTGTCCACTTTCCAATGTACGTAGCAACGATAGCTTATTAATATCGTTCAGCGTCACATGAGGCATCCGCCATTGCAGTTTAAGTAATTCAAATTTTTGGTTCCAACATCGGTGATCCTATCAGAGCATTGTTGTCGTTGCGCGATCGTAGTAAAATCAATTCGTGACGCGCATTAATAATCATGCGTTTGTAGTCCTCGCAAAATCCCAACAAATATTTGAGTGGGATGCAAAAATTGAAATGATTTTTCACTATTAACCCATCGCGTCGTTTCAAGCCCCATCCGGCATTCTCCATATTTTGGTCTTCTTCAGATGTCAGCGATACATAGTTTTTAAGCGTGTTAGTTATTCCATAGTTTCTGTTGCGATCAATCTCCATGCCATTCAGCTCGTATCGAATCTCATCGAAAAAGAACGCCACGCAATTATTTCCCAATGTCACCGTTGATGCATCATTTGGCTTATTTATCTTCAATTTCTCCTCCACATAGAGGAAACTGTCACACGGTAATGTGTATCCCCATAAAAAACTTTCAAAAAGTAAAAAATCACAAAAAATAAAAGATAATAATATAAATCACAAAAAAATAGAAGAAAATATACAATATAAAAAAAGATGTGAAATCAAAATGAGCTGCAAGTACATAAAGGTGCTTTCCAACTGCCCTTAAGATGACACAACTACATAGACACAGCTAAAATGCTGTGTGCATACATTCCATTACTCATATCGCGGACATTTTAATTAACCAATCAAAAAGAATCCCAATTAAAAACACTGTCGTAAATTAATTAATAGCTTTACAAAATTAATATACAAAATTGCGCCAATTATAACAATGGCTATTTATAAAAAGAAAAATGTATTAAATAATATTAAGCAGATATATTTTTATAGAAATAAATATTTCAATACCAATAAATATTTTATTCAAAATACTTGGCGCTGCTCACCGCATTGGTGTTGCTAAACTGAATACATATGTATAAATTGCTTTAATCTTTTTCTTTCTTTCTTGTGCGGGCATTCGTGAATGTGTGTATGTGTGCGTGTGCATATGCTACGTGTGATATTAGAATTAAATATATGTAGAATAAATCTGACTGCGTTTCTAATATGTATATGTTTATGTATTTTAGATTGTAAGAGAGTTATTGTAAATTTTTAATTTACTATTAATAAGACAATTAACATTTTTTCGGTATCGCAGCGCCAAGTATTTTGAATAAAATATTTATTGGTATTGAAATATTTATTTCTATAAAAATATATCTGCTTAATATTATTTAATACATTTTTCTTTTTATAAATAGCCATTGTTATAATTGGCGCAATTTTGTATATTAATTTTGTAAAGCTATTAATTAATTTACGACAGTGTTTTTAATTGGGATTCTTTTTGATTGGTTAATTAAAATGTCCGCGATATGAGTAATGGAATGTATGCACACAGCATTTTAGCTGTGTCTATGTAGTTGTGTCATCTTAAGGGCAGTTGGAAAGCACCTTTATGTACTTGCAGCTCATTTTGATTTCACATCTTTTTTTATATTGTATATTTTCTTCTATTTTTTTGTGATTTATATTATTATCTTTTATTTTTTGTGATTTTTTACTTTTTGAAAGTTTTTTATGGGGATCTCACTTCTTTTCACAAAGATAATTCATGTACTTGGCGTAATTTTTTTACTTTTTGAAAGTTTTTTTATGGGGATCTCACTTATTTTTACAAAGATAATTCATGTACTTGGCGTAATTTTTTTACTTTTTGAAAGTTTTTTATGGGGTAAGGTATATACTTGGAATACTCGTAATAGCGCAAAGCAGCTCAGCGAGTGTACTTTATTTATTTTTTGGTGAAGGATAAATTCTACGTAAGTTTAACAACTACGAAAAGAAACCATGCGCACTGCATTGCCGATTTATATGTATTTTATGGCGCTGAACGTATTTAACATTCACATTGAACTGTAATAACAACCATGATTAACACTTTTCGAAGAAAAATATGTATGCATTTTTAGCATTTCGTGGCCAAGCTTGTTTTTCTACTCGTAAATCATCAACGGATACCCACGCTGTGCCCTTACCCCTTACCATACTCGTGTAATGACCATCGGCAATACTTTTACCGTGGTGGAAAATCGCTGCCTTAAGTTTATAACAGTGATCCCCCATTTGTATTTTAGTAGTAGGTATTGCTTTGATGTAGAAATTTTCCACTTTCGTTGTTGTTCCACTACTATCGTGATCGAACAAATGTAATTTTGCAATAAGAATTTGTTTGGAAGCAGTTATATCGATTTTCTTTATTGTGTTTGAATTTGAATTATCACAATTAGGGCAAGAATCTTTCAGGTTTTTCCATCCTACGAAATTGTGTTTTATTATATCTTGAAATTCAAATGATTTTTTTTTTAACATCTTGGGCAGTGCAAGATGTACCACACAATTTGTACTGATAGTAGTACTTGTGTAATTACACTCTAAACATCTTAATACCGTTGTAATTTCGTGTTGTACTGCATTCTTAATAAGAATCTCACGATCACAAACAGAGGTAATAAACTCAGCTGCATCATGTAGCTGATTGTTAGCGTATTTTTCTCCTGCGAATTGCCGTAATGATATTATGTTTTGACTTTGATCCGATTTATATTGGTCCATAAAGACTTTTATAATATGATCAGCTTTTTCAGTCGAAAATAAGTTTTCTTTTATTGATGAACAATATAACATACATTGGATCGTGGCATTCGCATAACAAGACACACCATCAGAATTCGGGAGACCTCTGACGTAGTATTGAATAGTATCCACGATGTGATCATTAGTATTCTGACATTCGGATACATTATAATTAGGTACTGCCCAAACAGCATCACGAACCTTGAGAACGCGGTTTTTAGAAATTGAAATAGTCATAAGATCAGGTCTATATTTTTTTCGCAATCTATTGTACTCTATTATAGCCGATTCTTGTGCCTTTACGGAAGATGGATCATAATTGATAAGATGCAGTCCTTGTAATGTGGTCACCCGAGAAAGAGCAACGTAAGTTTGTCCGCAAGTAAATATTGAATTACCTGCTTCTATGATAGCATTCTGCAAGCTTAGTCCTTGACTTTTGTGAATAGTTATACCATAGCTGAGGCAAATCGGAAATTGTTTTCTAATAACGAACGCTCTATCCATTACTTCAAATTTAACACTCACACGTTCTATTATATGTTCTTGCCCCGTGGGTAATATAATTTTCAATTTTTCGACGTCATTATCAACACCTCGTGTAACTGATACAAGTTTAGCAATGGTACCGTTGACAAGACCTAGCGTAACATCAATATTTCTTCTAATCATGATTTGCACTCCTACTTTAACAATTACGACCCTTGCAAGTCCCGCCGTTCGGGAGCTATCATCGTCATTGTTCAATACCTTTGACACCTTTTTTTTCAAGTACGGTGCACAATTCGTTGTATCATGAGCAATCAAATGGATTTCTTCGGACGGAAATCGACTCAGCATTGCAGCGTTCAAAACATCACACTGAACACATGTGGGAAGTAAACACACCGTATTAGATCCCACATTAAGCATGTAATCACTTAATTCCTTTAATCGGTCATTACAATTTGTCGCTTTGAAATTTAATTTCCTCGATTCTAAAAGCTTCGTATCCGAAACGGTCACTACTCCGGTCCGAATTCTCGACAAGATCTCTTTGTAAATATTATCACCCTGCTGTCGCATATTTATTGTCAATTCGTCATAGCTAAACAAAGCAGACCATAAATTATAAGAACCTAATCCTCCAACATTTTTCTCTATACTGTTATTGGATAATTGTATAAAAGCAGGTTCTTCGTGAACAGGAGGAAGTTGTAGTAAGTCACCAAATAGCAGCATAGGCTTTTTTCCGAACCAAGCATCATCGGAATCTGTAGTATCATCAAATATTTCTGTAAGTCGCAAATGTATGTACAGAAAAGTTACGTTAGAAACCATCGAAATTTCATCGATGATTACTAGAGCAACATTTTTGAGTTGATCTCGTACAATTTGAAGGGCTGCATCGCTAAGTTGGCTATACTGGGCTGTATGCCCATGTTCTACGGGTAATTGGAATAATCGGTGTATAGTAAGACCATCGATATTAAAAGCTGCGATTCCAGTAGGAGCAGTTACTGCTGTGTCTTTTCCGATAGTCTGCTTGATCCAGTGTCTGATAGTTTTTATTAAAAAACTTTTCCCAGTGCCACCTTCTCCACTCACATAAAGTCTGAGAATGTTATCGTTAGACGTCAAGGACTCAGTAACTTTATCAAATATCCGCTTTTGATCATGGTTCAATTCCGAAATCATTTCTTGAAGATCACCACAGTCAAATTTATCTCCCGCGTCTTTAAAATCTTTCATGGCACCAACAGTTTCAACGGGGACACACTCTATTGGGTGATCGCCTTGATCATTTTCTTCTTGTTCCACAGTATTCAACACGTTCTTTTCAATTTCTTCCTTTATATGATCACGCGCTTCTTGAATATCCGTTATTCGTTCGTGATATTGAACTGCTTCTGTCAATTGTGATTCTAGCGACAAAAAAGCCTCCGCATATGTGTTAAAACCAATTTTCAATTCGTCGGTTTTTCTCCAAGGTTTGAATAATAATAATAATGAGAAATAATAATTCTCAGGTTGGATTTGAACATTGTACTTATAATGATTGATAAGATAGCCTCTGCTCCTTTTTTTCAAAAACAAAGAAGCACGGATTTCATAATATTCAGTTTTTTCAGACGGTCTATCTTTAGTAACGTCATACCACATAGCAAAATCGTACAGATGCATAGATTCTAATTCCTCAGGTCTGTTAGGATAGTGATCATCTATGAGGGATGGACAAAATATGTCTGTGGATTCACCTACCAGATCCTCAATCTCTTTGCGAGTTTTCAATTTCCTACTTCTCAGTATATTTACATCTAACCATCTAATAGTAGTACTGGAGTCAGTGCCATGCAATGATAATCCTAAAAGAGTATCAGCGCATTCAGGCGCTCCACATTCTCTATGATTTAGCATGCGCATTCCAAGGTTGCACAGCAGACTAGCCAATGACTTAGTAGAATTTATTGCTGCCATAGTGTCCGTAGCGTAACTTTTTTCCGGCTTGGACACGTACTTAGTACAGTAACATGTCACCAACCCTGTCCTTTCCCCAATATATTGTATATCCATGTTACCTCTCCAAACCGTAAGAACGGCAGCATTAAAATCATTGATACGAACTTCCTTTATTGAACGTGGAAGATCATAGAGTCTACCTTTCGCTTTCAATTGTTTTCTAGCACCTATAGAAACAGCCACATCCCTTATTATCAAAGTATCTGTAACTGGACGTGGAAATGAAAATCGACATACTTTACAGAAGGAATTTTTAGTTTTTTTGTTGCGTAGACAGTAACTATTGCATTTATGCATTTGATGTGCAATTACACGTCTATATAATTCTGGCGACACATGCGGTGATGGCAATCTGCAAGTGACGTATTTCATAATGAATGCTGCTACTTCTTCCTTCGAAGATTTATCGATTATAGGAGCATCTTCAATCCAAATTAAAAGATGAAAATGTTGTAAACCCCTGCTCTGATATTCTCTGCGCCAAAAGTAATGAGTGACCTTGCCAATCGGATTGTCGGGCGAACAAATGAAATCCAGCATAGCGTGGAATGTATTATCTATAAATCGAGAAGTTGAAACGGGATCAGAAGCAATGAGTTCGTTCGGCGACATTTTAGCCACCGATGGGCCGTTTACATCGCGAAGATATTCTATTAAATCTGTCCATAGCCACTCACTTGGACTGAGCGTGAGGAACCATGTAGCTGGTCCATAATGGTGTATCATACAGTTCAAATCATTTCTCGGTTTTCGCCAATACTGTGCTGTATTACGTAATCTGGAAAATATAGTGTTCAAGTTCGTTTGTAGCTGATCTTTAGAGAGTTGCTCTAGAAAACTAGCAGCTGTGTATTTTTCGCGTGGATTTACGACGTTCATTTTGTGAAAAATTCCAGCGTTCAATTGCCGCATATTGGTATCGTGTAATAAATGAAAAATATATTGCATGTTCAATCGAAATTGCGAATGCTTGGACATCAGTTTGGACTTAATGAATTCATGATCAGTCAAACGAACCAATCTTTCTTCATGCTGTCCGTTCACCCCATAAGGATATAAATCTGGGAAACATTTCACATCTAAGTGTTCAGCACGATGGCCCAACGGAATGTCCTGAACTTTAAGCATTTGATAGAGCGCGGTAGCAGATTCGTTAACCCTTTTGTCATACATTGGATAAATCGTAAACTGATCATAATATGAATCAGATTGTGACATTTGCGTCAATAATGCACGTTTGTGGTTTTCATCGATATTAAGTGTTTCACCTTCAACGTCCTCGATAGATTCGTTATTATCATCATTGGCAACAACTTCTTCTTGAAATTCTGTATCTGGTAATTTGGCACTCAGCAATAAATCGTGCGATTGTGGTAAAACAATTTCTGAGTATAGAGGATTATTGGCTTTCAACCATACTAAGGCATTCCATACTTTCTTCAAGTCAACTAACTTTTCCCAAACTATTTTAGATTTTGTTGGAACGCCCCGCACCAATATGTATAATTCATGATTTTGATTTAAAGGTTCGGTCGAAGGACAGATTTTTTTTAAATTTTCTTCTAACGGTAAAGGAAGGTGAAATGTTCTCCCCTTTACTTTTGGAAACATATGTTTATGTGGCATATTTTTACGCATTACTGTATCCATTCTCACAACCGTTTGAAACGGTTTAGCTCTTTGAATGAGAATTCGTTCGTAATCGTTCAACACTGCTATTTCTGGAACTGAACGTACATCAAGCTTATTTAAAATACATTTTGGTGGTATGGAATCTTTGCGAATTTTATCGTGACAATATCGGCAAATAAAATTCACGTCACCAACTTTGTATACAATATGATTTATCAATGTTTGCATTACATTTCCCTTATATGTTCTTTTAGAAATATCAAACTTACGAACCTCTCTTTGAAAACAGAGTTTCTCGCAGGAAACGCACGGGATGCGTGGTGTGTCCATAGACCGCTTTGTGAAAGCTTTAAATGCTAAATAATATCGAGATATAATCTCTTCTTCGTTCAAACTTACGTCAGTATTATTTTTTTGTAACGCTTCAGCTTCTTTCCGAGCTTGCAGTGTTATTCGACCAAGTGTCTCAAGGTCACTGTCGTTTAAAGCTTTGTCTAAATTATGTAATAGGTGTTTATAAATGTACACTATTCTGTATATCATTCTCTTCAAATTTCGTAAATCCGGAAAGTGAGGTGCCAGTATCTCAAAAGCTAAAAAATTGGACTTACATAGTTTAGGGTTTATGTAACAACCATGAGAATGGCCAACTTTTTCAGCATGCACTTTATTAGAACAGCTACTGATATGGTTGTTCAACTTATGTACCTTTTTTAATGAGCATTCTAACAATCGTTTGAAGAAATCCTGTAAATTATTCAGAATTTCAACATTTTTTGTTTTACAAAGATAACTACAATGCCATGCCTTTGTCGTCTTCTTCGATTGCAATACAGGTAGAACGTTTATAGCTTTCCCTTCCGAATTCAGTATGATTGATTCAGAACCGGTGAAAGTATGGTACGAACTTTCCGCAAAATATGATTCTGAAGAAGATGTATGTCTGGATTGTCCACACAAAGCATTAATCCTGTCATCAACTTCTAAACATTCTGCTGCGCGCGTTAAAGAAACTTCCACTTTTTCTTTACAATCTTTCAACAGTTTCCTCATTTCCAAAATGTACTTTTGCCTAATATGAAAACACCATTTTATTATACGCTCAGCTTCCAATCTACTTGCTTCTCCGGACGGCAAGCTAATAATTTTTGAAAGTTTTCTAATATAAGTTTCTTTGTTATTTTTGGTTTCTATATTGTTATTCGTTACAGCAATATTACGATACTTTTTTATTATTTTCAGAACAGCACGACGTTTCGCTACTTTATTATAATTATCTTCCTTACGTATTTCATTATATACTTTCCGCTTTTTGGAGATAACTTCTTTATTTAGCTGATAATAATTTTTTTGCTTACCGCATTTCACTTCTTTATTTGCGTCATACTCCATTTTTGCTTTTTTGATTATTGCTTGTTTATTTAGCTGATAATAATTTTTTCGCTTTCCGCATTTCACTTCTTTATTTGCGTCATAATGTATTTTTTTATTTTTTATTATACCTTCTTTGTGGGCGTTATAATAATTTTTCCGCTTTTCATATATCACTTCTTTATGAGCATTATAATATTCATAATTAGAAATGCTTTTCCCCCTTTTATTACAGTCTTTGCCTTTTTTCATGTTACACTCCCCTTTCTTTGCTTTATAAACAGCTTTTCTTTTTAAATTAATTTCCTTTTTCTGCCTTTTATAATAATTAGACATGTATTCTGTCCTACTACCTGGAAGGTATACATTGCTGATTTTTGACTTCGAAACCAACGGAAGATGTGGGTCCGTTTGAATTATATTTTTTGTACATATGGTGACTTCTTTGTCACTATGTACTACATTTTGAACTGGGGATATTTTATTATCTGTTTCGTTTGTAATATATCTTTGACCGATTTTAAATGCTGGATCATTTCCACAAGAGGGATTTTTATTAATTGTACTACCAATTGCAGATTCATATTCGTGCACACAACGTGTTAATTGTTGATCCTGAGTGCTTGGAAAATGTTCTATACGATTTGATTGAAACATTTTGATCAAATGTTGACGCATCAATGCATGAGTGTACGTTACTTTATCAGGTAATATTTTGAATAATAACGAGACAGCAAATGCAATCGCAAAAACTCCGCAATCCCGACCGTTAGGTTGAGTTTGTACACGTGGAAATTCAATAAATTCTTCGTCAATTGCACCGTCATGTTTATTAAAAAATGGGTATAACTTATCCAGAAAAATTTTATGATGACTATGCAACTTCGAGGAATTAAGAGAATCATAAATATAAACTCTTCTTTCAACATGTTTATAGAAGCTACAAACCCAATGTCCCCCTGCATTGGTTCCAATCTTATCGCTTTGGTGCAAAATCTGTATGTGATCCTGATTTTCAGGAACTGGTTGAATTGTATTAGGTAATTGAACTCTCCACGTATCGCGTGGTTTGTAATTGGAGTTAGCTTCTAATAATTTGTGAAAATATTCGATATGGTCATCTGTTAACCATTCGCCTTTATTGATTATTTGCATATTATGAAAACTGAGTGGTGAGATATTAATAATACTTTTAATTACAGCCATGACGAATTATACTTTTTTTTATATTTCTAGTTTTCTAGTATACACTAATATATTCTATTGTATACGATAAAGCGCGTTGCAGCCAGCAAAGCTTATATCTATTCTAGTATACACTAATATATATTCTATTGTATACGATAATTATTGAAATTGGTCTTATTCGAAAGCTTATATGCGGTTTACATAAGAAAAATGCCTTTAAATTTAGAAAATATTGCAGGCGTGATGAGATATTAATGATGAAATAAGTTTCAGGTTAGTTTGGATTAGCCGTTTCTCGAGTAAATGATAGCGGTAGCGACAGTCGACATATACAGGGTGTCTGTCCTGTATTTGGCGTCGGGACGCTGCCACGTCTCTAGATAGAATATAATATAATAATATCGATAGTAATGATAAATCGATAGTAATGATAAATCGTCTTTATTTCGTCTTTATTCCTTTTTCTTTTTTTTTAACATACGATACAGATACAGTACAATTAGAATCGCAAATAACGGAATACAGCGCGATACAGTGAGTAAAGCTTATTATAAATCTAGTTTTGTTGTATACACTATATAATATATAAGATACAGCGCAATACAGTCAGTAAAGCTTAATTATTATAAATCGATTTTTTTGTATACACTATATCCTATTGTATACGATAATATAATATAATACTATAACAGTATGGGCAAGGCTCAGCGTGGCTATTATTATTATGCCTGACCCGATAATCAAATGTATTTATTTGATTGATGAAGCGCAATGCAGCCTGTAATATAAAACTACTCGCAAGGGCGCAAAGCATCCCAGGGTAGCGCAAAGCAGCCAACCGAGTGTACTTTATTTTTGTTTTAAAAACTCCAACCTGTAAAAAACGAAAAATTTGTAATAAACACTAAACTAATATCATACATATTATTTTATTTATAAATAAATGTAAACGTCACTTACAAATATAATATTTTGCTCTGTTGCTTCTCCTTCTGATGAGAAGATTTGGTTTCCTTCCAAGGGACTTGAAACTAAAAAGATACACATTTCAATGAAGAAATAGGTTAGCAAAAAATATGTTTGATTATTATTTAATACATGTAATGTAACAAATAACCTATTCGTTTCATTATGTGTACACCTAAATTAATAATAATGAGGCACACTTACATGCAAGGAAATCAGGAAAAATTTTCGGTCGCCGTGACATGCGTGCAGTGATGGGCACGTAAAATCACGTAAAATACGCAACGTATAATACGCACGTATTATACACGTGCGCTAGTGACAGAATTAGCGGATTGGTTGGAGTATTCACCGCGCTGGGGGACCGAAGACCCGCGAACCAATCAGCGGGGAGAACCGCGATACCACGCTGGTGTCGCGCGAGATTTATGCTTAAGGAATTGGTAGCGTTTAAGATTCCAAACTTCCCTTTATTATATAAAGAGATTTATGTTGTTACCTACCTCGAGTGCTTCCTTTGTGGACCTGCCCCGGCAATATAGAGCCTAGTAGGAAGTACCCCATACATTTTTCAAGATTTATTTATTATATAACTTTGGTTATGTCATCTATGTAATTTACGTGTAATTTACACGTAACGTAAATACGCAAATTAAAGTTTAATTAAAAATGCATTTATAACAACGTATTATTCTAATCATCTCTTTCACCGGTGTTTTCATATTCTTGTACTGCGAAAATATTTCATTTCGAACCTTTCGGCGCCTGCAATTGTCGTGTAGGTAAAGTGGGATAGCCGTTAAAATAGCCGTATTTTTAACATTAAAATTTGCGTAGAGAAATAAATCACATAATATATGTAACGTACTAATAACATATTAATACGTACAGGCCCGGATTAAGATTTTTGGGGCCCGGGGCTATCCAACCCTCGGGGGCCCCCGTGGTTGAATAAGCGGGGGGGGGGGGGGGGGGGGGGGGAGAGTAACAAAAAGTTAAACAATAACGAGTTTAAATTGCTTAGAACTGTAGGCTTAGAACGGGGCCCCCTGATTAGTGGGGCCCGCGGCTGCAGCCCCCCCTAGCCCCCCCCCTTAAATCCGGGCCTGAATACGTAATATCCACAAAATATATTTCCACGGGAAAAATTGTTAACCCATTCGACAAAAAGCCGAAATGGTATTTTTTTTTCTAACTACGTGAATACTACAACCCCCGTATGTACGATTGTTCCAAAAGCGATTTCCACATTCGTGGCGTCCCCTTGTTAGCTTCCCGGCTTAAAAATCAACAATTCAAAGAGCCCGCGGCAGAATATGCCAAAAGCGGGCTCCTTAAAAACAAAAGAGCAGCGGAGGAGCTCGCCTCATCGTTGCACGTGGCGGAGAAGCCCATTCTCAATTGTGGCTGCGTGCAAAGCACTCGATCGACTCGACAATGTCACAAACTGAATTTAAAAATGTAAGTAATAAAAAAATACTATTTATATATTCGTAGCTATCGTTATTCATATGCTCTAGCCCAGTTTTATGTGTATTCGCTAGTTTTATTCGTGAAATATTCGTGAGATATATTTGTTTTTATTCGTTAGTTTTATACGTGATTCGCGAGATTTTTTCGTCACTTACAAGCAGCGTGTGATAGAAGTAAGTAATACATCTAGCGCAAGAATACGTATGTAATGTTAAAAATTACATTACATTAAATACAAAAAACTGTAACGTATTATAACATTATTTTGTGATTCGCAGTTGTAACTAGTAGCAAAACAAAAAGATATTGCACACGTTGAAGCATATTCTAATAACTTATAACGCCAATGAGTAGAAATATAATATAATATATATATCAAACATATCTTATCTGAGTTGAACGTAAACGAACATGTAAAGTACAACATTTTGAAAGTCTTTGGTAGGCACTTTGCCTACGTTAACTATCAATAGGCATCTGTATAGCAAGTAATATATACAACAAGAACATATTGGATACATAGAAGCATATTTTAACTCGGATGTGTTTCAGACTTCTAATCGCTGGCGTTACAAGTGACAATATGCTTCAAAGTGTGCAATATCTACTTTATATACTATATGTACTTTACATGTTCGTTTACGTTCAACTCAGATATGTTTGATAATATTTCTAATCGTTGGCGTTATAAGTTATAGTAGAAATATGCTTCAACGTGTGCAATATCTTCTTGTTTTACTACTAATTACAACTGCGAATCCTTCACAAAATAATGTTATAATAAATTACAGTTTTTTGTATTTTGAATATAATGTAATGTAATTTTTATAATTTCGCATCATACACAAATTCAGTTTTCAAATTTATATATTTCCTAATTTCCAATTTGTAATGGAACAATATGTACCCTTGCGCTACACGTATGACTTTCTTCTATCATACAGCTTTTATGAACTCTCTTGATCTTTTTTGCCAATTAATTCTTTATCAATTTTTGTAGGTTGCTGCGGAGGACGACGCGTTCCTGGCAGGTAAATAATGAAAATTTATATACCTACATTTATTCAAATCAAATTTATTTTTCCAATCAATTAATGATAAAATTAATTTTTAAATATTGACGCAGAGTTAGCCAGTTTTAATATGGCGGAGGCGAGGGAGGTAAATGCCACTGTGGCTCAGACGCCACCACCACAGCCAACACCACCATCGCTACCACCAGCAGCAGCAGCGAACCCGGCCACGGCCGATGGTAAATACGTAATAATAACATTCATACACATTTTAAGAAGTTACAGTCGGTGTAGATAGAAAGTATTCGTGCAGCGAAGAATTTAAAGTAATACTTTGCATATCCATGTCAGTAATAAATTTTAACGGAAAACAATGATTCATCAATATTCTTTGATGTTTGTAGAATAGATTTTGTATAAACAAGATTTTTTGTCCAATTAATCCCACAGATGCTATATGGGATTGATATGTGGTGATTATGGCGGCGTTTTAAAATATTTTGGTGCGTTATGTCGTGATCCCGGGGTAAAACAAAAATTCGAATACTTGTATAAAACGAAACACGTCTTTATTATACAATATGTTGGAGTATGACTTCACAGTGCCACGAGTCAAAGCTTTCTAATGCTAGAGACGAACTCCGGGATGAACGCGGACAAATTGGCAAATCCTATTGGTTGTTCTATTGCGAGGGTGTGGGAAATGGAACTGGTAAGGGTGGAAGTGGTAGTCTAGAGAAAGTTCGGTTGTAACGGTTTGAAGAAAAAGGGCCTTGGGGCCTACGGCCTATTCCGCCTGTTTTCCGTTAAGTTACGGACGCTTGAAACGGACTAAGGGTCTTAAGAGGGTGACAATGACCAGATGTGCTTAAAGAGAAAGTTACGAAGCTAGGTATCTAACAGTTATATAAAACCCTCTGCCTAGTATTATATGCAGAATGCTTAGGATCATTGTCATGGATAATTTTGATTTTGTTGGCGTTAGTGAATTCGAAATATTTGGGTCCAAAACACACTTCACAGTATGGAAAAAAAAGAATACAGAGTTTAGGAAAGAAAATTTGCGATCTATGATGAAATAATGTAAAAAAAAATACGTAATCATAATATTATATCTAAATAAGATAGTTTGAAAGCCATTCTGCTACAAGAGTAGAATAAAATACAGCCTGCTGTAATTTCATATATACCTAGTAGCCTCGAAGCTAGTATATCCACAAATTATTAATACATTAAATATTTAGTTTATTTCCATAGTTTATTAATTCTTTATTCAACTGCACGAATACTTTTTGCACGTCCATTTCTGCGCGTTTATCTGTTTTTGTTTTTTTTCTTTGTATATGTTAAAGGAAATAAAATTTTGTTTATACAAAATCTATTCTACGAACATCAAAGAATATTGATTAATCATTGTTTTCCGATAAAATTTATTACTGACATGGATATAAATACAAAAAGTTTTACTTTAAATTGGTCACTGTACGAATACTTTCGACACCGACTGTATATGTTTTTAGAATGCTTGAAAATAAGTCTAAATTTAAATACTAATAAATTTATTGTTATTTATTATACTACTTATTACAGGACCGCACGTGGCTCGGCACGCGAAGGGTGGGTGGAGGCGGACGGCCCAAAAACAAAATTGGGCAGCTTTGGAGATTATGAGGGCCCAGGCCCTCAGCCTTAGAAATATTATTGTGGACCAGTACCGCGGCCGGGGCCGTGGCCGGGGCCGGGGCCGGGGCCGAGGCCGTGAGTGGGAGCGGGGCCAGGAACAGCGGGGTCATGGCAGCGGCCATTAAATTTTTTTATATGAAAAAAAAATAAATTTTTATTTTGTGAAAAAAAATGTGATTATTTCATTTACTCTTTTTATTTACATTTATTTCATTTTCAGTAATGTTGAAATAATTATCTTCGTCTGCATCGTTAACTGAAAAATAGGACACATTTATTAATTATTATTTATAATTTATCACACATGCTCAAGATCATTGAATGAATAATTACGTATGCAAAACCCTACCTGCAAATTTGTGCGTACATAGTCTGGCGTAGATCACAGTGCATCACCTTCTGCTTCTATTATCTGTAAATATATAATATAATAATATAAAGCCACATTTTAGTTATATACTACAACTTAACGTAGAACTTATTGCAGGAAATTTAAATTAAATCCTAATGGTAATAATTCAGCGAAAATGAACGTAGAGAACCAATATTTTTAACGCACAATTCATTGGTGTTGGAATAAAATTAATTTAGAATGTTTATTGGTGAATTGAAATAACGAGAATCGAAAAAATTAATGAACTAATGAATAGCGTGGCAACTACTGTGGATTTTATTATATTATTATATTAAAGTATTACGAATGTGTTTCACAAATCAAGGGAGATGTGTTTTTAGCGTACTTTCTTGACTAATGTGACTGACTCTACATTGCAAGCGGTACGCCATAATATTCTTAATTTTAATTCTTAATGCTACGTCGTTTGACAAATTTTGTAGATTTACCTTATTTGACAAATTTCCAGAAACTTGTGCGAAACAAGATGCTCTGTCTATCTATCTATCTAATCTTCTCCGTCTAATCTTCTCCGGACAACCACCAAGCCTGTGCATTCTCTTCATTTCTATCCATCGAAGCCTGTGCGTCCCCTTCAATTCTACTATCGAAGCCTGTGCGTCCCCTTCATTTTTATCGAAGTCCTGTGCGTCCCTTTCATTTCTATAATATAATATTAATAAGCTTTACATAAAAACTCTAAATTGCTGGTATATACAAAAATACAAGTATCTGACAATTTAAATGCAATGCAATTTTTTACTACAATATATTATTTTGTACATGCATGGTACAAATTTCCAGAAACTTATGCGAAAGAAGATACTTCTTTGTCGAACCTTCTCCGGACAACTTCCAAGTCTGCGACTCTACATAAGAAATCTATTAAAAAAATTTTGGCGACTTACCTTGTTAATTGAGACAATAATTCAGTCTCCTATTTAGTGTTAAAGCTCCTGACATTTCAAATTTGGACCACTTACATTATTTGATGACACTTGGCAGGTTATGACGGTTTGACATTTGGTAGGTTATAAACATGGCGGACGCCGATCATACATACACTAGTTTCTTTTGGCTGAAGGTGTGCGTGTAACGCGTATACGTATTATGTTGACGAAAATTTGACTGAAGGAGAATCAGAAGAAAATCTTACCGTTTCTGACAGATCCATGAGACGATATTATGATATCTCTGTCATGCGTGGACCGATTTTATTGGAATTGGTTTTATTCGAAAGCTGATATGCGGTTTACATAAGAAAAATGCCTTTAAATTTAGAAAATATTGCAGGCGTGATGAGATATTAATGTATAAATATCAGAGTTAGGTTGGAATGGCTCCGCGACGAGTAAATGATAGCGGTAGCGACAGTCGACATATACTGGGTGTCTTTCCTGTACTTGGCGTCGAGACGCTACCGCGTCTCTAGATAAATCCTGCTGTTGTATCGATATTCTTATCTCATCGCTGTATCCAAACGTCGTGTTGACGTATGGGTTGTATGTGTGAGTCTCGAGCTTGACGATGCGATCATCAAACATCGGCTTCCCTCCAATGCTTAGAACAGGCATGGAACTAAAGTGAACGCCGCGGCCGTTTTTCGGAGGCAACGCCTCCTTTCTCCCGCCGCGCGTCTTCGCCCCCGCGGCGGGCCTAGGAGCTTCGAGCGCCTCAGACCCGTACCATATGAACCGCGCGTGGCGCATTAGGGCGACACCCGTATCAATAGATTTCCGCATCACCCATGGGGTACTATTATCGATGCGTTTTTTTTTGACAGTGGTATCCCCTGTAGGCCTATTCCACTGTGTCACGCGATAAAAATGGATAGAAGAAACGCGTTTTACTATCAAAATTTTAAATACGTTTGGGAAAACTTAATTTTCGCGCACGTTTAGACGTGCTGGGCATTTCTAAAATATCAACGGGGAGGCTGGTCGACGTTGTACGTATTAACGTTGAAAGCGAGGAAATGCTTAGCCGTGTGCGCTGTTCTGTCTTAATGGCACGCATTTTTGAGAACGAACATTCGCACAAATATGTTGACCCGAACATGGAAAAAATTTGGAGCGCGAAATTTCTAAGTTTAGGGTATGTCGATTCTTCCAGCGTTTTAAAGAATTCGGCTCCTTTTTCTTCCCTCGTTTTCAAAGAAATGTCGTGCTGAAGATCGCACAGTTCTTCTTGATACTCGAGGGCCTGTTCTTCAATTTTTACGGTGAGGGGATTCTCAAAGAGAATTAGATCATTTCTGAGCGAGTCGAAGTCAGTGAAACGCTCATCGAACTGATCTATCACCGATTGAAGAACGTGTAAATGATTATCAAAATCACACTCATTGCCGAATTCCTCGAAAATTACCCTACACGAGGGAAAAAAGAAAAAAATTTTTTCTTCCAACAGGAGATGATTTTGATACACTAGCAACCTCAACTAGCGAATGTTCGTTCTCAAAAATGCGTGCCATTAAGACAGAACAGCGCACACGGCTAAGCGATTCCTCGCTTTCAACTTTAATACGTACAACGTCGACCAGCCTCCCCGTTGATATTTTAGAAATGCCCAGCACGTCTAAACGTGCGCGAAAATTAAGTTTTCCCAAACGTATTTAAAATTTTGATAGTAAAACGCGTTTCTTCTATCCATTTTTATCGCGTGACACAGTGGAATAGGCCTACAGGGGATACCACTGTCAAAAAAAAACGCATCGATAATAGTACCCCATGGGTGATGCGGAAATCTATTGATACGGGTGTCGCCCTAATGCGCCACGCGCGGTTCATATGGTACGGGTCTGAGGCGCTCGAAGCTCCTAGGCCCGCCGCGGGGGCGAAGACGCGCGGCGGGAGAAAGGAGGCGTTGCCTCCGAAAAACGGCCGCGGCGTTCACTTTAGTTCCATGCCTGGCTTAGAATATCAGCCATTTTTTCCCAACTTAAATGCGCACAGTGAATCCCAAAGATTTCAAAAATGCAATGTTCGCAGCACTCAGCCTCTTCTTTTTAGCGTAATCAAAGATGTTGTTTCAGTTGTTGTTGCAAACAATTTCGTTTGGAAGACACGTGTTCCTTGAGTCGTTCAAGACAAGCATCTCTTTCGATCGCACCACATGTATTATCGTCGTCGCCGTCGTACGTGCATCCTGATGCAGAGATGGGTATTATCTAGATAAAAAATTATTTAAATAACGTGTCGAATAAAAGATACTTTATCTATATGCGTTACTCGAATCTTCGAATAACATGGTTTACGTTTATACGTTATACGCAGCTTTGAATAACACGATTTATCTTCATTCGAAACATCACGGATATATAAACAGGGAGTCGAGACCGATAGAATTTCGGTTTTGGTCGTGGTCGCGGTCAGTGAGACCGACCAATATGGCATTTACGGGTCTCTCGACCGAAGTAGAGAGCGAGAGCGGTCAGGAGTTTTCTCTCGACCGAAACTCGAGAGAGAATTTCTCTCGGTCGCAAACGGTCGCAAACGGTCGCAAACGGTCGCAAACGGTCGCAAACGGTCGCAACCGGTCAGAACCGAGGTTTCTGTTCCTCTCCATAAATTACGAGTCGGAGCGGTTCGGAGCGGTTCGGTTCTGTCCGGATCGGTTCAACCTAGGTGAATAAGCCGGGAAGGTATGGATGCTGTTCCTGTCGCTCACACTGTTTGTCACTCTCGTGACGGGTTTGTTGATAGCAGACTTTTGCAGTTATTTGTTACTGTAGCACTGTCCACTCCAAAGTATGTCGATCTGCCGAGATATTATTGCATTTCAAACACTAGTTATGTATTATTTTAGTAAAAGCAGTTAATATAAATAAATTATTGCTAATATACAAATAACAAGAAAATGATTGAAAATATAATTTTTCATGTGATTATTTTATAAGTATGTCCAAGTGTGGAAAAAACAGAAGATAGGAATGTAATAAAATGTAAATATATTTAACAATAGCATAAATAACAAATTTCACAGCAAAATTTATCACAATGTTTCAATTTTTATCACTCGGAATAACATATGAAAATATTATTTAACATCTTATGAATCGGTACATCGGAAAAATTTTCCGGGAAAATACAGTCATGTAGAGTGGCCAAAAATATAAGGTACAATCTTTGCTTAACACAGAGTAGATATCTTCTGTGATACGAGTAGTACACGTAACGGAAGATAGAAATGTGGACGTGATAAATTCACATTATTGTGGCGCGATTTTTTGTTGTAAAAAAACTGAAAAAAAAATTTTTGATCTCCTTTATACATATCATAAGAACCTTATGATGTTACATTTTTAATAAAGTTCATGAATTGCTTTAAAATCACCATCAAAGTTATCCTACCACTTTTGGGAATCTAGACGGTGTGGCCCATTTGATTAATATTTTTTCAAACTGGAAAAAATAGTTTTGTAATATAGTAAATTACAAAACAAATTTTTATTTTGCAAAGTTCACTTCGAAGGTTGGGAATCTAAAACTTGGAAAAAATATTTCCAAATACCTTGAAATTCTAGCTACAAAATAAGCAACTTCTAAAGAGGGATTTTTTAAAATTAACGTCGTAAGACGCCAAAAAAATTAAAATTAGCCATCGAAGGCAGAGGTGTGCCTCGTTTCAGGTAAACGAGCCGCGCGCTGCACTATTGCGGACGGTTTAAAATACCACTCGCACCCCGTATTACATCAATCAGGAGGAAACATAAAATCGACTGCTCCCGTATCCGCCCTAATCGTGTCATTTATGGCACCGAAAGAGTTTCTTTAACTGCTTTTATTTGAATTTCAATAGGGGTTATACCCAAAAGTCCCTGTTCCATATAATGTTATGGTTCAACGCAAATACAGGGTGTTTTGTTTTCGTCTTAGAGAAACTTAAGCCTTGAAATGATCCATGCATAAAATCTCGCGATGCGTCTTATTGTTAGCGAATGAGGGTCTATAGGTATAACAATAAAGTGTAGTTTACGAGCGGCTAAATCACGACCATGAAGCCCTGAGTAAAATTGCAATTAGTAAAAACAATTTGAAACCTTTAACAAGCTGGGATTACCTTTTCCATGTTAAGAATGATGTGTTAAACTACGAAGAGTTGCTTTTATTGTAGGATTGGGCGTTCTCGACAGCTTTTCCTCCCTCTGACAGCTCAAGCGTCGTCGAATAAAAACCGTTTTAACCCTCCGACTACTGAACTTCGGAGGCCGGTGCCAGGGTCTGTTTTGACCCGCACCGATATTTCACTAATACATAGGTAGTCACGGTCCCTCGAGCTCGAGAGTCGAGACCCTCACTGATGTTACTACTAACACAGTGACGGTCGCTCTAGCTCGAGACCCTCACCGATATGTATTACTACTACCGCAGTGACGGTCTTTCGAACTCCAGCAGTCGGTTTCGGATTAGGTTCGGATTTGCGTTATACGTATACGAAAGAATAATTTTGTGAATTATGAAAGAAATATTTATTATTTATTTATTTCTCTTGCCGGGTAAGACCCATTTAGTAACAAAGATAGGAGTAAATGATACATAATAGACACAAGCATTACAACTAACAATCAGAACGAAACAGAGTACAAAAACATGATTATATATTATAAATTTACATTACAGACCTTTATATACTTACATTACAAAACGTTATATATTTACATTACAGACTATTATATATTTACATTACAGACTATTATATACTTACATTACAAAACATTATATATTTACAATACAAAACATTATATATTTACATTACAGGCTTCACATATAATTGTCCTTGTTTCTTGAAAATGGTTTTTACATACATGTCTATTACACTGACTGCAATGATTTGGATATTTGTTATTGTTTCCTACGCATAAACAACATCTAGCACGCTTCTGCATTTCTAACTTCGGTTTTTTTACAATTTTCCGCCCCGTCGCTTCAATTGCACTTATCAGAGGCTTATGTAGACCTGATTCATTATTTTCGAATTCTGAGGCTCTTCGGTCTATGTTTTTATGGGCTAAATTTTGCGCTAGCTGTTCTAAAAATAATTTTCTCCTAACTTTTATTCTAGATGTAGTTTCCCATGTAGGATTTTTTGTCTGCCATATAACAAAAGCGTTATATGCAGCAATATCTATGTAATGCATAAAAAGGGACAAGGGCCAACGGCGTGTACACCGTCGACAAGAATATTCTCTAGTGAGCTTGTCGAGAACATCTACACCACTTTTTGTAGAATTGTAATATTTAATTATTTCCGGTTTGAATTTCTCAGTTTCTGAGGATATCTCATCTTTATGATGCAATGTTGAAAGTAAAACAACACACTTTCGCGGTTTTGCCATATACGAAACTAACGTTAAATTAGGTGTAAATAAAAATTGGGACGAATATTGAGGCCGCTTTTCTATATTTACAAGACTTTTCGGTAAGTCGCGTCTATTTTTTCTAACGGTTCCGACTAAAAATATTTTCCTATCTAATAATTCTTCTGCTAAAGTTATATCGGTAAAGAAATTGTCTGTTGTGACACACCGTCCGGAATTTTTCCACGTATCCGTTAATTCTTTCACCACACGTTGTCCCTGCTGCTTTTCTGGGGCGTTTCCACGTTTCCCCAGGTAGACCTCCATATTGCAACAGTAAAACGTCGAAGAGTCGCAAAGCGTCCATATTTTGATTCCGTATTTGCCGGGTTTGCTGGGCATGTACACTTTGAAAGAGCAACGGCCGCGAAATGTAACCAGCTGCTCGTCGACGCATCCAACGTCCGTTGCGTGGTACGAATTTTGACAATTGTCAGCAAAAATATTTGTTATATCCCTTAGTGGTGCCAGCTTATCGACCGCTTTCCTTGCTTCACGTGTGGCGGAATCATCAAAACGAAGATACCGCAAGATTTGTATAAATCTATCACGTGACATTATAGCCGCGTAATATCGTCGCGAGAGTGCTGGATTTTGTTTCCACAAATCGTGTTTAGATTCGCGGGATTCTCTAAAACGTCCAATCAGCAACACGAGTCCAAAAAATGCGTCCATTTCAACACGATCCACAGGTTTCCATTTCTTCTTTGGAGGTAGATTCTCCCGTGCCTTCTTATTTGTATATAAAATGGCAGTTTGAATAATTTGTTCACTAATGAACAATTTGAAACATTCCTCCATCGTTTCTATGTGTTCGCTCCTTTCAGTTAGTGAACCGTTACGCGAAAGATGAACATCTCCTTGACCATTGTCAGGTGCAGTGCGCTGCCAACTGCGCCCAAATACATCTGGAGTATGTTGTGGTCCCATTTGATCCGGTTCCGACTCTTCAACCTGTGGCTCAGCGTCACTATCTGACGGATTTCCATCGTCCTCCGAATCTTGAAGCTCAGGCTCACCGTCACTATTTGACGCACTTCCATCGTCCGATGATTCCTCACAATAATTATCGGAGTCTTCTTCTTCAAATTGTGAATAAAGGCTGTGATTCACTGATACTTCGGCCATTATATGTAACAAATGTTTTTCAGCGGATGGGCAACACACGCGAAAAATACACCGTGGATAACACTCAAACAATGATGTGATCGAATGGTACAAAAGACGTGGAGGGCTTCCGTAATGTCGACCAGCGTGTCCAAGAACCGTACAAGACTGTCCGCGTCTTACAATTAGCGCCCTTCCCGTGACGCTATCGCCGGGTCTGGGTTTTTCCCAGGTTCTCCCGCGCAAACGGTCCCAGGCATTGTTGCTGGCTTTTCGAACGGTAGGCCAAAGTCCAGGGATGCAATTGGAATATGCGACCATCGGATTATCTTACATATGTCCGTGAAAACGAAAGAATAAAACAAGGAAAATAACAAAAACACCTACTAAAACTGTGATCAAATTTAGCGATATGACTGAGGTGGTCAAGATGACTGAATGCGCGTGAGACATGGCAGAACGAGTGTTCTGATTGGGTGAGAAACGGATGCGAAAAATCCAAGCCAATCGATAACGGAAGCGATCGAACAACCCAGATCCGAAGATCAAGCGATCGACAAGGCAAAACGCTGCATAAGAATAATTATAATATACATATTATAATATAATATAATATTGTATTTGGACGTAATTGGCAGAGCACTGCACCTGACAATAGTCACGCTGAAGTTCACTTTTCACGTAAGGGTTCACTAACCGGAAAGAGTGAACACGTAAAAACGATGGAGGAATGTTTCAATTTGTCCATCAATGAACAAATCATCGATATCCTTATTTTATACATCAATAAGAACGCACGGGAGAGTCTACTACCAAACACGACATGGAAACCTGTAGATCATGATGAAATGCATGCGTTTTTTAGCCTCGTATTATATTATATTACAATAATACATACATATATATGTATTATTGTAATATATATATGTATGTATTATTGTAATATAATATATTAATAGTATATATATATAATATATTTAGTCCGATCTGTTTCCATATAGCAACAACATGACGGTAGTGTACGAGATGCCGCGAAAGAGTTCATCACTTTCCGATTTCACGGACAGCTCCGTCAGTGTGTGCATGTCGCTCTCCAGACCGCGAATCCCCACCACTGACTCTGCGCCTGTGTGCGTGCCGCTCTCGAGACCGAGAGTCCCCACCACTGACTCTGTCACTGTGTGCGTGTCCCTCTCGAGACGGGGTCAGAATTGACTCCTGCACGGCCTAGCGAGGGTTAAACATCTTACATAAACGCACCCTCTACTCCCTTTAAAAAGCGAAATTGGTTCCTGAGTTACAGATAATTCCTAACTTGGACAGGGATTCTTTTCTACGGGTAATTCCACGGCAACTCGGTTACTTTTTACACTCGATGTGCTCCTTCCATCAGCCGAGGATAAAGATGGGTGAGGGAGGATGGCATGGATAAGATCATTTCGACTGGAAACTTTCGAGTGGCGGGGTTAACTAACGGTTGCAAGTAAAAAAACATTATTAGAGGCGCGCTTTGCAGCAGCATTAGTACCCACCTATCACTGACTCTGAACCATAACAGTATATGGAACAGGGACTTTTGGGTATAACCCCTATTGAAATTCAAACAAAAGCAGTTAAAGAAACTCTTTCGTGGGCATAAATGACACCATTAGGGCGGATAAGGGACCAGTCGATTTTATGTTTCGTCCTGATTGAAGTAATACGGGGTGCGAGTGTCATAAAAGCATAACCAGGGCGTTTCTGTTGATCGTGTTGGGACAACAATGGGAAGCTCGAAACAATACCACATTTTCCTTGGGGAAAACAAAGTGGGCATACGGTCTTCAGCAGTCATTAGAGTTCTCCACCACGAGGCCTTATACCGAAGAGTGGGGAGTGAGCATATCGCGGTCGAGCTCGTGGGCACACCGACTGCCCTAGGGGACATTCACGCGAAATCGAACACTTTTCGAAGTAACATTTCGGATGTTGCTGAAATTTGAATATGTCGTAGTCTTTAGTGATATTTAAACGTATCTCAAAGGATTTTTCAAAATTTTGAAAAATGTCGATTTTACGGCTGTTTAAAGGTAAGTACTAACTTTTTTCAGTAAATTATAGCTATGGAAGTCCTAAATGGATGGAGATGAGCTTTACGGTGCTTATAGACAAGCCATTGAAATTTTAAGAAAAAATTATTTCAGTTTAAAAAAGAAATAATATGAACCATTTTTGTGGAATTATTTTAAACAAATGCAGGTTTTTAACATCGGGCGCGATTTTAAAAATCTGGAAAAAAGGAGAATATAGTTCTATCCTTCCCCTTGTTGAATAAATTTTCAAAAATATGAACATTTTAAAATTGGGCCTGTAAAAATTGCCGAAAGTTGACGCTGCGTCAAATCACACCGGCTCGACAGGCTGAGCTGTGCGGTACTCGCAGCGGCCAAGCGGCTAAATCTTCTATTCTTATACAGTGTTCGGCGAATATGATAAGTATTTGTAAAAAACTGAAGAAGGAAAACTTGGTGAAAACTTGGAAAAGTGGAGCGTCTACCGGCGGGCTAATTAACCGCGGGCCACGGAGCCGTACATGTCATAAAACTATCACCGACCTTACTTCCTTCTTCTAAAGGGTAGGATACCCCTACTTGTCTTCCACAACTTTTCAATAACCAATAAGGAACGTTCTGAGTTTACTTATATATTAAGGAAATTAGTGCGACAAGGGCAGAGTCACTTTGGCAACGCTGAAGTGAACACCCAAAATCTCTTGGATACGATCGTATCGTGTTTGGATATTCAATCGGACTTTTTCAAGCCCAACTTAATTTTAGTTATTTTAGTGCTCCGAGTTTAGAGTAATTTCGTAAATTTTGTAAGTTTTTTTATTGTGATTGCAATATGGCATTTCGTGGTAGAAAGCAATGTCATCCGGTTCGCGCATATTTTTCGCATAGCGAGGAAGATAATACATCGGAATGTATTATCAAAGTCGGTAGTCAGAATTGCGGTTATAAATGTAAGGGCGACCATGCCACAAACTTGGAGCGGCATGTTTCACTAAAGCATCCACATGAATATTGCGAGCTAAGTGGTTTAAAAATGTCCGAAAAAAGAAGAAGGAGCAACACCGACACGGTGGACAGCAGTGCCAAAAAAAAATAAAAAACAAAATATGTGTGTAGTGCAATTAAGTGATAGTGATATAATGGACGCTTGTGTGGAATTAGTAACTGTCAACGCTCGTCCATTTACCTTAATGGAAGACAGTGGTTTTAGAAAGCTATTAAATCCAATCCTCGCAGGATTGGAAAATAAAACTGTGATAAACGCGGAGAACATTCGGTCTGAAATAACGGTGCGGGCACAGTGTATTCGACGCGACATTCAGAGCGAAATTAAAGGCCGCTTGGTATGTTTAAAAGTTGACACCGCGTCGCGTCTTGGACGATCTTTCCTCGGGATAAATATACAGTATATTAAGGACGGTAAAGTAGTGTTGCGAACATTATGCGCTAAAGAGATAGCCGGGTCTCACACAGCGGCAAATTTGGAATTCGAAATTAAACGGGTATTATCGATATACGGACTAACTTTGCGTAATGTATATTCAGTTACAACGGACAATGCAAGTAACATGGTGAAGTGCGTGCAACTTATGGCCGAGGAAATTCAAGAGGAACAACCCAGTGAATTGGAAGAGGACTGCGACGAAGAGGATACCACGGAGAACTTGTCGTTATGGGATTTGGAAGAGGATTTAGAAATCAAAGGTGTGAGATGCGCTGCGCACACACTGCAACTCGCAGTGTGTGCTGTAATCAAGAAGGATCCATACGTAGGGATCATTGAAAAGGTTAGGGAACTTTGCAAACAATTGCGCCTCCCCTCAATGTCGGTGACCCTAAAGGCCCTGGGTCTACTAAAACCGCCTATCGACTGCGCAACGCGTTGGAATTCGACCTACGATATGTGTAAGTATGTGTATGACAAGCGAGATGTGTGCCGCGAAATTGCTTCGAATTCCGACGAATTCACCGAAGCGACCTGGAAGCAAGTAGAAGAAATTGTAGACGCGTTAGGACCTGCGAAAATAGCGACGAAACAGTTGCAAGAGGAGCAACTCGTAATGGGCGATTTTTTCCGAGCATGGCTCACATGTACAATGAGTGTTAAGAAGCTCGATACGGTCGCGTCGAAAGCATTGTTAATTAGTATGAAAAGCCGCGAGCGTGATTTATTTAAGAATGACGTGTTTCGTGCGGCCATTTTTATGGATCCACGATATAATGTATTATTGACCGAGTCAGATAAAACAGCGGCGAAAGAACAATTAGTATCACTATGGAAAAGATTGCATGATCTTACAGGAGAGAATAGCGAGAATGTAGCAGCGAGCAGTGTGAATGAGTGCGAGAATGAATGTGACGATATCGAGCAGCTGTTATTAAAATCGGAAACTGAAATAAATTCATCCCCCACCCAAACCGCAATAAGTATTAAGAATATGTTATGTTCGTATCTTTCGTGGAAGCGTGTTCCCAAAGATACCAATTTGTTGTTATATTGGGAATCAATGAAAACCGTGGAACCAGAATTATATAAATTAGCGTGTGTAGTTCAGAGTGCGCCTGCTACACAAGTCAGCGTGGAGAGATTGTTTTCAGGTGTAAAACATGTAGTTTCGAATCTGCGGTACAATTTACAAATGCACGTCATCGATGATATAATGGTTGTTAGATGCAATACGTTATTTAAGTCGTAATATTATTAATTAGTGTAAGCGTGAGTGGCTGTGTAGTGCAATGCAGTGTTGTGTAGTGTGCTGCGGTGTAGTGTACTCTAGTGTAGTGCAGTGTAGTGCAGTGCGGTGCAGTGCATTGTAGTGTAGTGTAGTGAATATAATAAGTACAATCACAACAAGAAGGAAAAACATCGTCATCGAGGGACTTCGACAGCGGATATCGACTACGGACAACTGCAATCACCTCCCCTTTGGATCGAAACAGAAGAGGAACAGCGGCCCGGCACGTGAAGGATTGCAAGCGACGACCGTGATATGGACATTAGGCTTCTTCACCTCTCATCAAAAGATAAGTTTCATTTTTGTTACGCACAATTGAAGTACCGGGTGCAATTAAAGGACTAGCGCTCAAAAATGGAAATATTTATTGTCCAAACGCGAATAAACATTGGAAAATTAAATGTTGTTAAATTGTATTTTAAAAAATATGGTGTTGTAAAGCTTGTCACGACACATATTTTTTCTATTTACAGTTTGTTTAACCAATCATTACTATTCGAGTTAAAAATTATGGACCAAAAATTTTTCATCGTCCAAAATCATTATTTCTTTAAACATTAATTACTATAACTTGAACAAATATTAACGGATCGTTATGAGATTTAAAACATAACTTCAGAAAATTCTAGCGTAGCCGTAAAATGCATGCACAAAACCCTCATGTAGAAAAATGTAATAATATTTCATTAAAAAGTAATACTGGACATAACCCATGTTTTTCAACGTTCGCCGTTAAAAAGTATCCAGACAATTTTGACGTACATACAACATATCGCGACAAAATTTTTCCTTAATATACAAGGAAGATTTTCACCAATTTTCACACTGATTAATAAATAATTGTAGAAGATATGACGATATATATAAATTTCGCGCGATACATTCCTATCTTCTGTTTTTTTCCACACTTGGACATACTTATAAAATAATCACATGAAGAATTATATTTTCAGTCATTTTCTTGTTATTTGTATATTAACAATAATTTATTTATATTAACTGCTTCTACTAAAATAATACATAACTAGTGTTTGAAATGCAATAATATCTCGGCAGATCGACATACTTTGGAATGGACAGTGTTACAGTAACAAATAACTGCAAAAGTTTTGCTATCAACAAACCCGTCACGAGAGTGACAAACAGTGTGAGCGACAGGAACAGCATCCATACCTTCCCGGCTTATTCACCTAGGTTGAACCGATCCGAACAGAACCGAACCGCTCCGAACTGCTCCGACTCGTAATTTATCGAGAGGAACAGAAACCTCGGTTCTGACCGGTTGCGACCGGTTGCGACCGTTTGCGACCGGTCAACCGACCAGTCGGCGGACTGGTCATGCCTTCGGTCTGAGATTCCCGGTCGAGAGGCAATCGGTCTGGAGTTTCGGTCGCCCTTCACAACCTCTCACCGTTACGGTCGCAATATCGGTCCCTTTTCGCTTCGGTTACTGGTCGCTAGACCGGTCGCGACCGGTCGGAAATTCGGTTTCTGCTTCGGTCTCGACTCCCTGCATTTGGTAGCTGTAGCACTGCGCCAACGATATTTGATGCATTATCTGTAACGATGCCGCTAATAATGCTTTCGATTCCCCACTCCAAAAATATATGAGTAAATCTTGCTGCAAGGTTTTCTGCCGTGTGGCGTTCGCTCATTTCTTCCGTTGTTAATGTGACATTTACAATTTTCCACCCCTTGTCAAGGAATCTGGCTTGTACGGTCAGATATCCATCTTGAGTTCGTGAGGTCCAGTTGTCCGCTGAAATGGCAACAGCTGATGATGAAGCCAGTGCCTCTTTGATTTTCATGGCAATGTCGTCATGCAGTGCTTGCAGCCTCCTGGTTACGGTTTGGGCACAGGGAGGTTTATACCCGGGCTCAACAACGCGCATAAACCTCGCGAAACCAACACTGTCAGCGAACGATGCGGGCAACATATTAATAGCGATCATTTGTGCGAGCGCTTGATTAATTATTTCCGTGCGGTCCCTATTACATGGATGTGAGAATGCGGTGGCATCCTCTAAAGGCGCTCCAAGTCTCCGCGATCGTGGAGGTGGTCGGGGAGTTTCTGGGGGTGTTGTCGTTTCATTACCCGAAACCGATGATATTGACACCAATTCATCTGTAGCCACATCACTGCTACCAGCATTGGAATTCGATTCTGAGTCTGCATTTCTCCTACAATAAAATATAATGATATATTATTCGTCGATTATTTATTTTGATTGGAGATGTTACATTAAGATCATTCCACGCCAAATCGATCACTTTTCTTTGTTCTCATTTGCACGATAAATTTTTTTCCTGAAAGTGGTATGCTGCAACGTAGATATTTTATCAATGAACAATATGATCATGGTGTTTTTAATATCAGATGCACGTGGGCGTCCTAATTTGATACACCGCACAGTGGGACAAAACGACCCGCCGGCGATCAAAAATCTATAACTTTGGTTCTAGTCACGATATTTGAATGTAACTGGGCGCATTTTAACCGCAAATTTACGGCCTTTAAGCTGTATTAATATAATTGATATTAACCCTCAGAGGCCCGTGCTGGGCCCGTAAATTTAGACCCATGTTTGCGAAAAGTGGGGCTGCAGGCCAATTACAATACACATTATATTAACATTACTATATTTTATTGTAGTAAACCCAGTTTGTGTTGGTAACTGTAGAATTGCAAAAATTGACTTACCTTCTCTTTTCAGGCGTACAATATATCTGATGCTGTGATTGCAAATGGAGTGCAAGTGGTGTCGTCGCACCGTGCGTTTTCAGCACGCTATCACACACTAGACATGTAGCCATCTGTCCATTTGCTGACTTCTTGCAGTGGTCCCAAACCCAACTCGGCATTTTCACTGTTTTGCGCGTAAACTAAGACGGTGTTTCCCGGTTTGGCAGATCGTGCACACTGACTTCCGAAAGTCTTGAAGCGTTAATGAAGACTCGCATTTCCTATGATTGGTTGAGTCCATCGTGTGGGCGGTTGCAAATTGTGATTTTCTATTGGTTTTATCCTCAAAGAGGGGGCAGCCCTTAGGTTTTCTTGGGACTTATGGTGGGGGAAAAGTCCCTTGGTAGGGTGATGCTTGCACGTGAAAACAATAAAGGTGCGAGGTCAAAGTTTGACTTGACCCCGCCGAATTTGGAAGCGTCTACCGGCAGTGCGGGTTTAGGATCCCGGTAGTGCCGCGCGGAATGGATCGACCGTCGACCAGAAGTTTGGACCTTCTTTTATGGTCTAAAGTGTCGAGAATATTTGAATGGTAGAAAACGTTAAAAGGATAGAAGCTATAAAAAATAAACGCGTAGGTACACTGCTGTAGGAGATATTGAAAAAAAATCACAGAGTTCCGTTATAGTGAATTTGACAGCTGCAGTTAAAGATGGGCAATATAAGACGAGGAAAACTTATTTCTAAAGATATTTGGATACAATACTAGTATAAACTACTTAAGATTAACAACTTAACTTTAGCTATGTACATTGGTGGGTCGTCCGTATATCTATGGCAATAATGTTTCATTACTGTGTCTATTTTGTATGGGCATCGCGGAACAATATATTTCTATGTAGCTGTCAACGTTGGCCGACAAGAGTCACTAAAGTGACGGAGTTTTTTCCGGTTATGGTATCAAATTAAATTCTTAAGCTCACAAATAGCGTAGAAATCACGCTCGCATCATAAACCCAATCACATTTCGAATCCTTAATATTTCGTTTCTGAAAACAATAATTTCTCGTTCGGAAGTCACGGCTCGACTGGCTATCGTGCGTGGTTGTCACACAATAGACACATCGCGGTCTCGTTTCTTTGCGGACGCGTGCTCGGACCATACGATTCTTTTAATATTCTTAAAATATGTGATAAAACTAATCCAGTAATATACACACCTATATCACATATTTTTTATTTTAGCATTTCAATCCTGTGTAATTTTTAATATTTTCCTGGCGAGACGCTCTGTCCGATCATTCCGGCTAGTTTTTGGGACCAGCTGGTTGTACATACATTTCCTCCACCTCGTTAAGACGGCGAAGGTACCCCCTCCACCGACGAATTAACAGAGGTGAGGTCCCTCCTTTTCTTCAAAAGTGCAAACAATTGGAATTTGTCACCTCCCAAAATTCTGGACACGAATTACGAAGGAAAAATAAAAATATTATAGTACCTCAAAATCGTTTACGGAGTTTTAGCTTCCTACAAAAAAGGCTGCTTATACTGTTTGTCATCCGCTTATGATGGGACACGGGTGGGCCTAGAGGAGAGGGCCCTTGGCCGATTCCGTCGGGGTTGTCCACTTATTATTATAAAAATAATAATACTAATAACTGATAGTTGTTTTCGTTTCAAAATATATAAATTTACCAAAGATTAATAAAGTTAAAAATTTATCGATTGAAAAACAAATAATTGTAAAGGCCAATATGAAAAGAATTTCACGATAAACTGTGAACAAATATCTCATGTTCAGATCGGTATTCGGTGCAATCATAACTTCGATAGATCCGAATATTCGAATATTCGAAGGTTCGAATATTCGAAGAAATTATTCGAATTCTGTGGTATTCGAATATTCGAATATTCGAATACTTAGATTATTCGAATATTCGTTAGAGCCCTAATATGCACCCTTGACTCTTACAATTTGCGTTCGATCGCACAGGTAACTCCTAAGCCAGCTAAGTATGGTTCCACGAAAACCAATGGAAGACAGTTTAGAGACCAATATATTGTGGTCGACTGTATCAAACGCTTTACTGAAATCAGTGTAAGGTTCATGACGTTAGTATATTGAAGCAAGTCCTTATGCTAGAATACTGATTCTTTATTAACATCGATATGGTGTATTGTAGTAGTAAATATGAAGATTTAATATAATAGTTCAGCGGATAATTTGTTCATCGGTTGTCACCTTGTGACCCCGTTTTTTACAATAATTGATGGCAAGGTGCTGTAAGGGAGGCACTGAAAATGCAAATTAATCTCTCCATCCAAAAGTGTGGAGATCCTGCCCGAAGACAACATTTGTATCGCAGGCAAGACTTGAAGTACCTGTGGCACGCGTTGTTTCAGAATTTAATATGAGTTGTGTACGCTCATTGACAGTGAGGAAACAAACAGCTGGGAAAGTTGTATCTGAAACAGCTATAAGTATAGCTAGAGACAGAGACAACAGAAGAGAAACCTGCAGTTCACAACAGCAATTCACTACAAGAAAGCGCTTTAAGAAGAAACAAAACACAAAGAAAATTGCTGCTGATAGGAAAAGACGCAAGATTGATGAGAATGTGTATCAACCAGGTGGATTTTAGACTATACAAAAAGGGAAGTAGTCTGGAATTTACTCTTTAGATTTAAAATGCATTTATCTCAAAACTTACTTTTTTAATATATCTAATGTTCCTTGCGCAAAACTGTTGGTCCGATTCTCTTACAGCTTGGCGTGCTTCAAGAGTGACATGAAACCAAAAAGATTGTGTATCGGCATGAAGAAATCTGCAAAACTCTTTGCGCTGCGCTTGCTTTTCCTCAAAATTTTGATGAAATTTTGCATTTTTGCCATTTAATAAATTCAATCATTTTTAGCTTAAAAAGTATGAGACGTAGAAACTTCTCGATACACAATTTTTTACTTCACTATGGACCCTTCTTCGCTGTAAATCCTGGAGGCTGTGGCATCACACACTTTGCGCAAGAAGATTTTTGAAGTTATGCTTGATTTTTGTAACGTAATGTAAATTCTATGACAACCAGTGATTAAAACTGTGTTCCCACTGGCATAAGGCCTTTACTTCAAACCTACTTCCTTCCCTTAAAAGGAATTCCGCATGTCTCAAATATTTTCGGATTTCCAAATTTCAGTGACCTCTTCCCTTAAGAGACGAGTTCAAGTAATGGAACTTCTCGATATTTGTCAGAACGTCGTTCGTATGTATCAGTGATTCAAAAGTGTCTTTATACTTAATCCAGGTGTTATAAGTTCCGTCAAACGTTGGTAGTTCTATTGTAGGTACTCGGTGTCCCCGTAAGGGGAGCGGGGGACTAGGTTGAGCACCGACCGAGTGTGTCTCCGGGTGGCGGATAGGAGAATGGCCGGGGAGTGTGGCGGCCCCTCGCCTGCCCGGGCTGGTTCACTTTGCGGTGGCCAGGCCGGGACGGGGGGGGGGGGGGGGGGTGGCGATGCGCACCGGTTAGCAGGAGCTATAAGCTGACCCTGGGGCCTAAAAAACCTCACGTGGAAGGCGAAAGGCCCTGCCGCGGACCAGCTCCCTTGGGGGGGATGGCGGCCCCTCCATTGTAATAGCCCGGCCACAGTGGGGTGCGGAGCGTATGGGGGGGGTGTGTGTGGGTGTGTATGCCCGAGGGGGTGTACGCTGTGGTCGTTAGGGGGCACCATGGACCAGGAGAACAGGTCCAATTGGGGTAGACCTGGATTCTCGCCCCAGGGTATGTCGGACCTTGCGGCATTTCAGGGTCCATCCTGGATGGCAACCAGGAGTGTGTTGGCCGCGGGGGCCGTAACAACTGGGCCCGTGTGTGGGAGAAAATCCGCTGGGCGGTAGGGCCGTCGCCCTTAAGACACTCACACATGATTATGTCAGAAATTAGCCGAGCCTCGGATGTAACCTCGGCGATTCCTGAGATAATGGCGGGACCCAGTGCGATGTTGGTAGCACGGCGGGAGTAATTGCAATCAACGACATCGGGCTGAAGCAGCGGGCCGGTGCCACCGGGGAAGTCTTCCCGGAAGAAGCGACAGCTGCTGACCAAGGCAAGCGATCCAAGGACTACGAGACCGACACTGAACGGAGTGATCGGAGGGGCGGGTGTGAGGCGTGGCTCCAGAGAGCCAAATCGGCGAGGGACCTTGGGGCGTACCTCATCCCGGAGACCCCCTCACCTAAGGAGAGAGCGACGAGGAAGGGGGGACAACCCCCCCCCCCCTGAGCTCGAGAATCCCCCTCGGTATGGGATTCTTGAGGATCCACCCTTGGACGTCTTCAGGGGAAAGGCCCTAATGAGGACCCCCCCCATCTGGGACAGCGGCCTGTGGTGGGGCCCAGGAGGCGGCCCCCGAGAAGC
Organism: Andrena dorsata; assembly: GCA_929108735.1. Taxonomy (NCBI): domain Eukaryota; kingdom Metazoa; phylum Arthropoda; class Insecta; order Hymenoptera; family Andrenidae; genus Andrena; species Andrena dorsata. The sequence continues at coordinate 3,414,180 of OV815488.1, read as the reverse complement.
AGGTCGAAGAGGGAAAGCAGAAGAAGGAAGAGGAGGAGCGGACCAAAACGGCGGAAGCGGCACCCAAGCTGCTGGCACAGAGGGAGCCGGAACTGGAAGGGCTCAGCGGTAGATGCCGGGTGGAGGAGCCCGGCAAGCTGAGGTCCACCTCGGCCTCGAGGGTGGACGAAGCCGGTAGGACCGCGGGGACTAACCAGGGGAAGCGGGGCGGAGTGGCAGCCAACGCTGCGGACCCCGTGCTCCCACCCATGAATGAGAGCGAAGGCAGCGGTGATGACGGAAGGGATCTCCGGCCACCGCCTGGCCGAAGCGACCACCCTGCTGAGGGGCGTTATAGGGGACTGTCGCAAGGCCATCGGAGAATTTACAGAAAGAAAGGCATCCTCGAAGGTGGCCTCAGTCAAGTGGGTCCTCGAATTCCTGGGGAAGGTCACCAAGAGGTGCGAGAGGGTGTGCCCAGGCTCACGAGATGCTTCAGGTGCCATCTTCTTGGACATATGGCGAAGGACTGCAATGCCATAGGAGAGGGGAGGGAACTCTGTAGGAGGTGTGGGGCGGGTGACCACCCCATTGCCCGGTGCCCCAATCCCCCTAAATGCGGTATTTGTGTCAGGGAAGGCGCGTCGGGAGCCAGGGTTGCCCATGTTACGGCATCCCTGGACTGCCCGTATAACAGGGTTAATCCCAAACCCAAAATCACAAGTTTGCAAAAACCCAGGACGGAGCCTCGGGTATCTGGAGGATCGGTCGTTAGGGATCCAAATGGCCCTTAAGATCGTCCAGATAAATTTAAACAGATGCCGGTTGGCCCAGTATAATATGGAGCACAACATGGCACAACTAAACGTGGACGTTGTGGTCATTTCCGAGCCCTATCGCCAGATGGGGTTCTGGTTTAACGATGCCTCTGGTGATTCCTCTATTTGGGTCATGGGTTTCAACGGACACTTCCCCACCCTGTCCCGCCCGGTTAGTGCGGAGGGTATCGTGGCGGTGGCCTGGGAGGGTAGGCTATTGGTCAGCAGTTACAGGTCCCCCAGTTTACCTCATACGTCGACACGCTGGAGGGTATCTTGGCCGAAGCCAGGGCCCCGGGTATGGGAGTTATTATTGCGGGGGACGTGAACGCGAGATCCCCGGCCTGGGGCGGCACGAAGCTCGATAGGAAGAGGGGAGTGCTTCTCGAGCTGCTGAGTAGGCACGGTCTTGTCCCGATCAAAATGGCCGACAAATACCCCCATACATTCGAGCGGAATAACAGAAGATTGTTCATAGACATCATGTCCGCGGACCATATTTCGGCCCGTGGCTGTAAGAGTGAGGTCTTGAGGAAGGGCACCTTTTCGGATCATCTTTACGTTGCCCATAAGTTAGGGAAGATTGGCCGTACCCCGGTGCCCCCAGTGTGGCGGCAATATAAAACCAAGGATATGGATGTGGATGCGGCCCAACGGAGGTTCGCGCATTTAAGCGGACGCGATCTAGCTGGCAGCCCTCTACAGCCCCCCCCCCTTGCCCTTATCCGACCCGAGGGTTGTGGGTTAGCCCCGGGGTGACTGGTTACAGAGGATGATGGAGAAGGTGACTAGGGCGGAGTTACCTATAAAATCCCTCCCCTCTGGCACCCGCAAACCAAACGGTTGGTGGAGTGCCGAGATCTCGGAGGCGAGAAGTGCCGCGTTCCGGGCCAGAAGATGGGCCCAGAGACGACGTAAGAAGGGGGCCCCTGATGCCGAGGGGGCTAGGGAGGCCTATTCTGCTGCTCGCAAGGCAGTACAACTTAAGATCTGGAGGGCTAAGGAGGCGCAGTGGAGGGACTTATACTCCCTCGTCGACCTCGATCCCTGGGGCAAACCATACAAAGTGGTCATGCCTAGGCTCAAGGGCCGCCCCCACAAGATGTTGGCCTCCCCTGCTCAGATCCAAGGAATTATCGGGCATTTGTTTGTGACATTTCCCCCCTCCCCTCCCTGTACCCCCGCGACCGGTGGGTTGGTACCCGTCGAGAGTCGGGTGGCGGTCGAGGATTTGGAGGTGACTCTGGACCTCGTGGACGATGTCCTTGTTAGGGAGGCGGTCGGGAAGATTAAACCCAGGAAGGCCCCGGGTATTGATTCAGTCCCTCCCGAAATAGTCAGGTGCATCGCGAACGCGTTCCAATCCGACCTGGTGGATGCGATCAAGGACACCCTGAGGAGGGGTTCCATACCACCGGTCTGGAAAAGGGCCAGGGTGGTCCTTATACCGAAGCCTGGTAAGGATCCTTTGACCCCTGGCTCGTACCGGCCGATCAGCGTCCTCCCTGCCCTTAGCAAGGTTTGGGAGCACGCGTTGAAGTCCATCATAGAAAGGCAGACGGGGCTCGACCCGTTCCACCCGATGCAGTTCGGGTTTAGGAGGCGTTCTGGCACCACCGAGGCGGCTATGGAAGTGACCAGGTTCGCGGAGCGCTGTGTCGCGACAACTAAGAAAAGAATTTGCGTTATGGTCACAGTTGATGTGAGAAATGCCTTCAACACCATTCGATGGGATATAATCCTTGAGGAGCTCGGGAGGAGGGGGATTTCAGCGGCGGTGATCGCGACGATACGGGATTATTTCACCGACCGGTGGATCACGATACATACGCCGACCGCCCAGATCGACTCCAGGATCGGGGCCGGGGTTCCGCAGGGGTCGGTCCTTGGACCGTTCCTGTGGAACATAGTTTACGACGGCCTTATTAAGTCCCTTGATGGGAGCCGGTTTGTGAGGGCGATTGCCTACGCGGACGATCTGGCCATCATGTTCTCCGCTAGGGACCCCCCTCAGTTAGAGACGATGATGAAGGCCACCATGAGTAAGGTCCAGCAGTGGTTCGCCTCTACTGGACTCGAGGTGACCGTCGATAAAACTGAGGTCATCGTGCTGGCCGGGCTGAGGAGCAACAAGGTACGGGAATTTAGTGTAATGGGGAGCGCTATTACCTCCGTTAAGTCCCTTACATACCTTTTTTTTTTTTTTTTTTTTTTAGAGAGGGGGGAAAAATGCATTACGCATACCCCGGCAGTTAAATTGCCGGGGTTATGTGGGACTCCCTGCGCAAAAATACGCAGGTATACCCACTAAAAACCCCCCTCTAAACCCACCGTCGAGTAGACCCCATAGGGGTGCCCGGAACTTCTGTCGTAGTACTTCGGGACACCGCTACCTGGGGAGGTGGGGCCCCTCTAAACTTACCACAATGGTCCCCTAAATATAAAAACATTTGGGGGACCCGTTGGCCTCTAGCCCACGCCCTGGCGCTTGCGCTTCCGCGCAAGGCGCCACCTATCAAGCGCCCTCTGCGCTGCGGCCAGGCGCGCGGCCGCCACTCTCTCGGCTCTCAGAGCCATGTCCGCCTCGCGCTCCCTCCTTTGCCGCTCCGTCATCACGGAAGTTGCAAAGGCAAGGAACGCCTGCCATTTCTCCGGGGAGGAGGTGGCCGTCTCTATAAGGGAGTGGGGATCCACCGGGGACCCCAAGGCCGTGGCTAACGCCGCACGTTCGGTGACGTAAGCTGGACATGCCACCAGAACGTGCTCCGCGTCGTCCATGTCTGCCCCGCACTCGAGGCACGACGCGGCGGGTGCTTTCCCAATCCTAAAAAGGAATTTCTGGAAGCACCCGTGGCCACTCATCAGTTGCATCGTAAAATATTCGGATGCAACTGATGGGCCTGGCGTCGCCACAAAGGTGTTGACCTTGGGGACTAGGCGTTTTACCCAGCCAGAAGCTGGGGATCGATCCCACTCCCTCTGCCACTCGCTCATAGCCTCCTCCATGGCATTGATCTTATGGAGGCGGACACGCTCCTTGAGAGCGGCCGGGACCCCCCTATACGCGGGGTCAGCCCGGTCGGCTGCCTTCGAGTTAAAAATTTGGCGCCCCATTTTTGCCTTCAGGTACAGGGGCATCCGCCCTGCTAAAACGCAGAGCGAATGAAAACCCACTGTCCTGTAGGCCGCGGTTAGTCGGGTGAGAGCGGTTCGCTGGGAACGGCGCAGGATCGCCCTGCTTGACTCCGTCCACAGCGAGACCGCCCACACCGGCGCTCCATATAAAATAACGGACTCCCATACCGAATAGTAGAGGCGTCTCGCATGGATGGAAGGGCCCCGGGTATTCGGCAGTAAGCCTGCTAAGGCCCCGGAGACCCTATCCGCTCTCGCGGCAACCTCCTCCAGATGGGGTCGGTAATTCCTTACGGAATCGATAATGACCCCCAGGTACCTGACCGTGGCAGAGGTGCGGATGATCGCACCAAACGCCTTCAGATCCGCGATCTTTTGGCTCCGCTGCCCGGTCAGGAAGATGGCCTCGGTCTTTTCCGCGGCCAGGGAAAGCCCGGTTTTAACGAACCAGGCTTGTACCCTGGACAATGCGGAAGCCATCATCCTGTCTAACTGGAGGAGGTTCGCGGCCGAGAAGAGAAGCGCGACATCGTCCGCGTAGGCAATAGCGCGGACGAAGCGGCCCTCGGCCTCTACCTCGGCAAGGAGTCCGTCATATACGAGGTTCCACAAAAAGGGTCCTAGAACGGACCCCTGTGGAACCCCCGCGAATATATCACGGACCACCGTTTCCTCCGAAGAGTGAACGGTGATCCCGCGCCCGGAGAAATAATCCCCCAACACAGCACGCGTGTGGGGGTCTACGCCTCTCCTGCGTAACTCTCGAAGTATGACGTCCCAACGCAACGCATTAAACGCGTTGCGGACGTCGAGAGACAGGAGGACGCAGATTCTCCGCCGGACCCGACAAACCTCCGCGAACTTGGCCACTTCGGTGGCGGCCTCCGTAGTGCCAACACCCCGACGGAAGCCAAACTGGTTCGGATGGAAGGGATCCCCGCCCAGCTGTTCTTCGAGCAGGCCCTTAATCGTATACTCCCAAACCTTAGATAGGGCCGGGAGTACAGATATGGGCCTATACGCTCCTGGGGAACAGGGATCCTTCCCCGGCTTCGGGATTAGGATGACTCTGGCCATCTTCCACGAAGCCGGGATCCGACCACGCGTCAGGGTGTCAGCCACCATATCGCGGATGGTTTGGGGGTCCGCCCGAGCCGTAATAGCAACGACTGCGGACGGGACCCCGTCAAGTCCGGGCGCCTTGTTGGGCTTGATACAAGCCAAGGCGCGGCGCACAACCTCCTCGCTAACTACGGGCGCGCAAGCCGAAGCACGGAGCCATCCGCGCAGGTCCATCTGCGCGGATGCGCAAACCGGAGGACGGAGGGATCGTCGTCCCGTGGGGGGGGGAGGCCGAGGGTGTAGCAGCCTGCGCTGCAGGCAGCGAGGACACCGCGGAGGTGACGAACAGCGCGTCGACCACCCGACCAATCTGGTCGGGGGAAAGCACTGTCCGCGGTGCCTTACCCAGAAGCCTAGCCATCACTATTTTATATGGCTTCCCCCACGGGTCGCCGTCGACCGTACCCAGAAGGTCCCTCCAGAACCTCTCCTTGGATCGCCAGATCAAAACCTGTACCAGGCGTCTGGCCAAGGAGTAGGTCCGCCTCAGCTCTTCGAGGCGGGGATCTCCCCACTTCCTCTTCCTCTGGAAGGCCCTTCTGGCGCCATGCATGGCCTTTCTGGCCGCGGCGATTTCCTCCGTCCACCAATAATTCGGCTTACGCGCCCTCCATGGCGGGCGCTTTCTGACCAATGTCTCCGCGCAGACCGTCTCCAGAATACCCTGGATCTTGTCCGCGCGGAGCTCGTCCTCCGCCGGCGTGGCAAGCACATCCTCAAGGGGGGGGGGGCAGGGCATCGCGAAGAGCCCGGTACCTATCCAGCACCGCCTCGGGGTCCAAGTCCTTCGTGACATAAGGGGACCAGCTATCCCTCGGCCCTCTTGGAACGGAGGGCCGAGACAAAACGTGGAGCACGTAAAGATGGTCGGAAGCAGTGAAGTATCTAAGTACCTCACTGCTCCGTACGTGCCCCGCTAGCCCCCTGTCCATCGACATCACGTCGATGAAGGACGAACCCCGATTTCGGCGGAACGTCGCTTGATGGTGGTGAACCCTGATAGGCACCAGGCCCAACCTCGCGAGAGAGCCCATACACGCGTGCCCCCTCCTACAGGACTTCGCGCCTCCCCACGCCGGGGACTTGGCATTAAAGTCGCCCGCCATAATCACCCCCATCCCTGGGGTACGGAGGGAATCAATTATACCCTCGACTTCCTCCATAAAACGGAGGAAGTCCCCGTACGATCTGCTCGGCGGGCAGTAGCAGCTCACCACGACCGTATTATCCACGATCGCGGTGGCTACTCCCTCCGCCGCCACATGGGGGGCCAGGGAGGCGAATCTCCCCCCGAACCCGGTGACCCAAAGCGCCGCATCACCCGTGGCATCCCCGAACCACTCAGGTAATAATCTGAATGGCTCGGAGATGACCACGATGTCGGCGTTCATTTGGCTGGCATTCTGAATTAGAAGATCTTGGGCCAGCCGGCACCTGTTTAAGTTAATTTGTAAAATTCTTAGGTGCATCACCGGGTTCTAGGGGTTCTCGGCCCCCCCGCCACCGCTTTCCGCCGAAGCGCTGGGCAGGCCAGCGACGCGGTGACATGCGCGGCTTTCGGGCCTTTCACCCCGGCCGCCGAGCAGATTACGCATTTTGCCGGGTTGGGGCACGATGCGATGGTGTGTCCATCCGCACCGCACCTCCGGCACCGCTCCCCGCCACCCCTCTTAGCCGCGGGGCACGTAACCGCCAGATGCCCCAGCTGGTGGCACGAATAACATCGTACCACCTTAGCCAGGGGGCGGGCCCTTACGACAGTGAGACCCGTCCTAAAACGGACGGGCTCAAAGTTGCGCGGCAAGAGGGAGGAGGGGGCCTCCACCACCGCTATTTGGTTCCCCGAGGGACCCAACCTGATCGAGCGCACCCAGAGTCGATCAGCACCGACCCTGAGTGACTCGCTCAGGTCCTTGACTAGTATCTGGGAATCGACCATAGGGTCGATATCCCGGATCTCCAGTGATGTTTTGTCTTGGAGGGGGGCACAGAGCACCGACCCCTTGGTGGCCGTAGCCAGAGCGGCGGAAACCTCCACCGCGCTCCCCTTCGGCTCCAACTCGAGGAGGACATGGCCGAGGCGCGTCTTTTTGACGGCGGTTATGCCCATGAGTGCGGCCCTACCCAATGTAACCACCGACCTGTAGGTGTCGATGTAGGTGCCGCCCTCCGGGACACGGACCAACACCGCCTCCGGCCTCCTCCTCGGTGGCCTTTTCCTCTTCTTCTTTGCCTTTGGGGGCTGGGGAGTCGAAGTGGTCGGTGCCCGCACGACCCCAGGCGCGGGGGGAAGGGGTGCCTTCGCCGCCGCCACCTTCTTGCTCGCTCGCCCTTTTATCGTCATCACTGGAGATCCCCTAGGCGGGTCCCTCGGTTTATGGGGGGGAGGGGGAGGGGGGGCCGATTGGCCACGTCCCTTGGCAGGGGTAAACATCGTTACCCCCTTCCCCCCCTTCCTCTTCATGACTTTATATGTCCCCCCCGCCTTACCAGCCCTCGGGGTGGGCCCACCGACTGGAGTGACCCCTCCGGTCGGGGCCGAGGGGGTTCCCACATGACCGGATACGTGGACCTCCTTCGCCACCACCTCCGAAAAGAGGCGCCTCTTCGTGTTAGCTGGGGGGGTCTTGTCCTCCAGCGGGGAGGAGCGGGTCCTCTTCATCGACCCGGCGGGTTTTCTGCCGAAGGCCGAGGCCGATTTCGGACCAAACATAACGGACCGCTCCTCCGTTTGACATCCCCGGTCCCTGGTCAGGGACGGGGTGACCGGGACCTGGACCTGGGGGGGGTGAGTCAGACCCTCCGCTGGACTAACAGTCCCACCCCCTCCTCGGGCAACCCAACGGTCGATTGATTGGGTGGCCATCGCCTCCGCAATAATCGCCGACGCCTCTGAACAGCCACGGGCCGCCTGTTCGACGACCCTTGTGGCGGTGGGGTTAAGCTCCCCCGCTTCCCCGGCCACAAGCTCCGCGCATGCGTCGGATAGTCCGCGCATAAGCTCCGCCATCCGGGAGAGGAGCCGCGACAGCTTGGCCCCCGGGGAGTCCACCTTCCCCTTCTTCTTCTTCGCGGGGGGAACTACCGGGACCACGAAGGTCCCGGGTTGCCCCGACGAAGGGGAGGGCCTCGATGTAATTAGCCCTCCTGCCAGGTCCACGGCCCTCGACGCCGACTTGGACCTGGCCCTAGGTGTATCGACCTCTACTTTAGTGAGGGTCACCCCTGGGAGGTGCCGCGTCAGGGGACTAATCGTGGCCCCCGGGGCGCCATCCCCACCATCATCCAGAGACTTAATAGCGGACTCGCCCGCCGCTCTTTTGGAGGTCTCCGGCGGAGTCCTCGCCAGAGTCCTTCCCCTGAAGATGTTGGCAGGGGAAGGGGTCCCGGAAACCACCTCCTCGAGATCAATGAGGGTCTCCGCAGCCGGCGGAACGGGGTGCCTCTGAGGGGTCCCCGCGTCCCTCGCAGCCCTGACGGATCTCTGACGGAATTCCCCCAGGGCACCGCCCCCGGGCTTCCGGGATAACCCCCCCACGGATAATCGGGGGTCGGGGGTAATTGGGATCGTCTCCCTGTTGCCTGAGCGAGCAGGCGGCGCATTCCGTTGGGCGCGCACTTCCGCCTCCCTTCTCTGGAAAAACTGCGCCAACGATTCCCCTTTCCTCATCCGGGAGTCCCCCTTCGGAGCGGAGGCCTCCCCGGTCACCCGGGAGTCCGGGCAGTCCGTCTCCAAAATCAAAACCAAGTCGTTATCCATAGGTTCGCCTAGTCCGGCAGCTGTGGCTTTTTGTGGGACGTGCAATGGCGTAGTTTCTACGCCTGTCCCACTGACGCCGGCCCGCTGCCTCAGCTCGGCGTCATCGGTCTTATTCCCGGTCCCAATCCCGCTGCCGACAGGGCGGGAAGGGTCTGCCATTATGTCAGATTTCGCGGCTTTGTATTCATCCGAGGCACCGCTAGTGATTGACATAAGAACATTGAGTGTCTTAGGGGCGACGGCCTCACCGCCCGGCGGGTTTCTCCACCAAAACACGGCCCGTTGAACTGGCCCGGCAGCCAACTATGTGACCTCGAAACTGCTCGGGTCCAAACCCCCCACCCCCGGGCACCCCACCCCCCCCCCCGGCACCGGACAAGACCGGGCCACAAATACCGCGCCCACCCCCAGTCCGCCGAGCGACACAGGGATGTGGACATTCACACAAAGAACATGCACACACAGACACACACACACACACAAAACAAATACACCACCCATCCCTGGTCCGAGCACGGAGCTCCCCCCGTCCCCGGAGGGCCCCACCCGCTCCACCGCAAAAGGCGGAGGGGGGGAGGGAACCCCCGAGGCGGGGGGGAGATCCTCACCACACAAACTCCGAGCTCAGGGAGAAAAAAGAAACGGCGAACATAAGGGAGGGCGCGAGATGGAAAAACAAGGAACGAGGAAGGGGGGGGACACGGGGGGGGGGAAGATTTGGCTATTACAATGGGGGGATCGCCAGGCCCCCCCAAGGGAGCTGGTCCGCGGTGGGGCCTTCGGTCACCACGCGGGGTTTTTAAGCCCCGGGGATCCCTTATAACACCCACTAACCGTCATGCTCCACCGACGCCAGCCCCCGCGGTCCGGACACTGCTAGGTGCCCGGCCCCCGGGAGCCCGCGCCAGCTTCGCACTTCGGCCGTTCTCCTATCCGCCACCTGGAGACGCGCTCGGTTGGTGCTCAACCTAGATCGGCAAACCGATCCAGTCCCTCGTTCCCCTTTACGGGGATTGAGGAACAGCCGAGAAGTCCCTTACATACCTGGGCATCAAGTTGGACTGTAGAAGGAGCTTTAAGGCCCATATCGAGGGGGCTGCGACCCGCGACGATAAACTGGTGGGGGCGCTATCCACGCTGCTCCCCAATACTAGAGGCCCCTCAATGAATGCGAGGCGACTTTACTATACGGTCTGGGAATCGGTGATTCTCTACACAGCGCCTGTGTGGGCGGGTGCGTTGACTACAAAGGTCAATAGACTGTGCCTTAGGAGGGCCCAGAAAACTGCGTTGGTTAGGACCACCACGGCGTACCGGACGGTGGCCTACGAAGCCCTGTGTGTCTTGGCGGGCAGAATGCCCATAGACTTGAAGGTGAACATGTTGTGCGCAATCTTTAAGGCTAGGGAGAGAGATAGGGCTAACCTGCCCCTCCCGAGAGACCAGGCGCCCTTGGCCGCTCGGCTTGCGCAACATAAGAAGGAGGCCCTCGAGGAGGCCGTGGCAACATGGCAGCGGCTTTGGGACTTGTTCGACGCGGTGAATTGGACCAGGAGATTGGTCCATTCTGTCAGGCCTTTTTTGGATAACAGGGAACTCCTGGGGGGTCTAAATTACTGGATGACGCAGCTCCTTACCTCACACGGATCCTTTGCTGCATACCGGGTGAGGATTGGTAAAGCCCTGAGCCCCAGCTGCGGAGACTGTGGGGCACCGGTGGATAATGCCGAGCATGTCCTTATGGAGTGCCCGGCATATAACACGGAACGGACGAACCTTGCGGTGGCCCTGGGGGCCCCGGTCCAAGTGGATACATTGCTGCTGTCGGCTATGAAGTCGAGGAGTAGCTGGGAGGGCCTTAAGATCTTTGCGGAAGCGACGATGCAGGATAGATGCCGTAAGGAGATATTGGTCGAGAAGACGGCCCGCGCGGAACGCGTGAGAGCGAGCCGAGAGGCGGCGGCTAGGAGGGCCCTGGACCGGAGAAGACTGGCCAGGAAGAGAAAGGGCAACCCGTCGGTCCCCCTTCCCCCCTCGAGTAGTGGTGGCACCCAAAGTGCTGGTAACTCTCGACCCAGCAAAATTAGGAGAGTCGCCCCCCCTCTCGTAGGGGATATTGCCATAGGCGGCCCTGGATATGCGGCGCTGCCTGTGTTGGGCGGTAATGCGCGGACCACAGCGGTGGGGAACATGGTTTCACGCTAACCTTTTGTCTATTTATTTATTTATTTCTATTTTATTTTACCACTATTTTATGTTACCCTGTATTGACATTTTTATTCTTGCTGGCATTTTCCTGCCTTTTACCTTTTACTTTACTTTTAATTTACACTTACATCTTACATTTTACTTTCTACGTTTTATCGAATATTGTACACTGTACATTTCTTTTTACATTTTACCATTTGTACAGTGTTTGAGTGTTTGAGTTGTTTTATTCGTTGCTGGTGAGCTGACGACGAGGGGTGTGTCCCGCATTGTGCTGACAGTGCGGATTTGGGGCACCGGGCAGAGGATTTTCGCGAAGGAGAGCCCGCCCCCCCCCCCCCCATTCTTTAGGGGACGCAAGGGAAGAAGTAGTACAAAAAAGTCCCTCCCTTGCGATAGCGGGCCCATGCTGTGAGGAGGCAGCTCAGAAGGGGTTTTTAGTGGGTATCCCGGTATTCGGGGAGTCCCACATAACCCCGGCTATTGTAAGGCCGGGGTATGCATAAAGCATTTTCCCCTTCTATAAAAAAAAAAGTTCTATTGTAGGTAACTTAATTCTCGGGCGTGTTTCAGAATCTGAGGCCGACGCAGTAGGTGTGGGCATACTATCGCGCGCAACCGATGCAGATACAAGCTGCTACCTCTGATTAATAAACTCCTCCGCATCACCAATGATATCACAGTACGACCTCTCAAATTCGTCACGCTCATTGACATGCGTTCTTTCCGAGTCTGTCCCTTCTACCTTAGCTTCTATGTTGGTCTGTACCACGTCGAAAGCTTCAAAGATTGATGCAACCTTGCTTAAGCGAACCTTAAGCGCGGCGGAGTTCGAGGTTCGGTCATACGTATCGAAATAGTTCTTGAAGCGAGTCAATGCGGCCTTTATTCTACCGCGCTCAGCGATTAAAGTCTTTAAATCAGTTTCCATACTGTTCTAACACAAATTGAGAAGGAGGAAGGACTTACAGGTACCAGGTTACACGCGACTAACGCCGCGTCACACCACCAGTTGTCCCGTGCCCAGATCGAACTCTCGTCCTGTCTGCGTTGACAATCCAGCACCTATTGTCCTGTTGTCCGTCAGGGCCTAGCGTCCTTGAGACCCTGAGAAAGCCTAGCGTCCTTTAGAAGATCTGCGTCGGCTGGCCGGCTAGATGTCAACTATGCACGATGTGCAACCTCCAGATGATATCCAAATGGTAACACGTTCCACAGTTCACGTGTTGCGTAAATCGCACAACACTTTACTCACAGTTCCACAAGTTCAAAGTTCACTGTTCTAAATCCGGCTCGAAGGACCAAATGTTAACACCGAGTAAGGTTCATGACGTTAGTATATTGAAGCAAGTCCTTATGCTAGAATACTGATTCTTTATTAACATTGATATGGTGTATTATAGTAGTAAATATGAAGATTTAATATAATAGTTCAGCGGATAATTGTTCATCGGTTGTCACCTTGTGACCCCGTTTTTTACAATACTGGTCCATCCGTACAATCCGCTTTCCAACTCCTAGGGACCCTTCCCTCTCCGTGGGCCCAGGACCGACCAATCCTATCCGCCGGTCGGCTCACCGAACCCCGCAATACCCCTGAGCCTCCTCCAAGATCGGAACCGTAGCCCGGAAATCATACCGTCCAACGGGTCCCTTGTCCTGGCGAGCCGACCAGCGGATGTTTAGCCATAACTCTCGTGAGGGAATACGATACGTCAACTGCCGCTGAGAATGGCATGACTGGAAAATGTCACCAGTCAACACGTTATCACCTTCCAGCCAGGCCAAAGTCTTCCAGGAAATACAAACATAAATTCTCTTTACTGACTCTCTCAAAAGCGACATTGTCCTCTACGATCGCAGCGTATTCCCGACACGTGTCCCTAACAGTACCCCTTATCTAAAGATGATGCTAAGAAACTGCAATATAACGCCAGATTAGTGACAGTAGATCTACCTGCAATGAAGCCATGCTGTTCATCGGAGATAGTTGAAGACACAATAGAAGATAGCTTGTCAGTAATAATACTTTCAAAAATCTTCGCTATGACATTTAAAACAGAGACAGGCCTATAATTGGTTACATCGGAACTGTCACCGGATTTGTAAATCGGCGTACGAACAATTTTTTAGGAAGATTGACGGGATGCCATCCTCACCTGGACCCTTGTTTATATTCAAGCCATTGATTTTATCAAGTACCTCGCTAATTTTTACCGAGATGGAATTAACATCAACGGAGCCGGATAGCATAGTGGAAGTATATGGAACAACAGAAGTCGTGTAGACCGATTTGAAAAAACCGGCAAATAAATTTGCTTTGTGCTCATTAGAATTTGCTGACACGTTAGCGTACTTCATTACAGTGGGAATGGTACTTGAACGGGTGCTTCTATTAACAAAGTTCCAGAAGACTTTGACATCATTGTTAACATTACATTCGAAGCGCTTACAATATTGCTGATAGCACATGGTGGAAACTCGCTTGCATTGAGATCGGAGGCATGAAAAGTGGATATAGTCGCAGGGAAGACTTGATTTTTTATATTTTATGTGCGCGGCTTTTTTGTTGCGAATAAGTTGCTTTAATTCAGAAGTAAACCATGTAGGATATGTATTGGAGAAATGACTTTTTTCATATTTCGGCACGAAAGAATCAATAGCGGTATAAAGCTGGTGATAGAGAAACTCGACGGAGTCGTCAACTGACAGATCAAACATAGCCTCGTCCCATTTGACACAACCCAAAAAATTGTTTATCGAGGCATAGTCGCTTAATTTATAATTGTATCTGAGACCACCGAGGGTGGGCTCCGGGGTTAAGACATGCGGAACTATTTGAGTGTGTAGAGCGGGGTGATACGGGGTCAATCGGAAGAAGCCCGTCTACAGACTTGACAATACACAAGCTCTTAATGTTGCTGAAGCACAAGTCTAGCCGATCATTTAAAAAATTTATAACTCCATTACATTGGCGCAGACTATGAAAGTTAAGGAGCTCGGCTAAATACTCAGCAGCTTCAGTTTCCGCACGAGATGCGCTACCGGCTGTAGTTGTCTTGGTGATGCTGGAGGAGTCGAGGTACCAATCACAATGAGGAAGGTTGTAATCGCCAAAGAGTAAGAGTGAACTGTGTGGATTTTTAGTAATGATGCCCTCAACAGCGTGGCAATGATCCCGATATATGGAGGCACTTGAAGAAGGTGGAATGTAAGCAGCTCCAACAACAAGATTCGAAGATCCCAGTCCGATCTTAATAAATAAATGTTCAACGTTGGTCACACCCGTTTCAAGGAGAGTGCAAGGAAACGTGTCCTTGACTGCCACCAAGACGCCTCCCCCACGCAAGTGTACACTCGTATCGAGGTTCCGATCAGAACGATAGACTGCATATCCATCGAGCCCCAACTCAGATGATGAGAAATTTGCGTTTAACCACGTTTCAGTAAAAATGATAATGTCATAATGTAGCGCAGCACATACAATAGACCGCGAGAGATCAAGTAGCTTGGTACGCAGGCCGCGAACATTCTGGTAGTATGTATGTATGTGTTGGAGACAGAGTGAGGAGGGGGGCCGTCGACGTCGCGAGCAAGGCGATGCGCGGTGTTAGGGCTCGGCCGCGGGCCGATATAATCGGTAAATGCCTACAAGGAACTGAGTGAGCCATCTCTGGGTATCCTCGCCAGGATTCCGGGAGACGAGATTTCCGGCTTCTTCTCGTTTCGATTGCCGAACAATAAGCACGTGTCGCGATCGCGCGGAGTTTCGCTTAGAATCGAGCAAACGTGGCCAGAGCGCTGGCGTGGTGTACTTCCGAATATTCAAATTCGTTATCAATCAGTGGGAAGGTGTGCTTAATTCATAATCTCTGTAAATATTTGTGAATAGTGGAGTGATTTATTAAAATACTATCTTTATATTCGAAATCCTGTGAGCACTTAATTGTGTGCGTCTGTACATTTTCTGCAATTCAAATTCGTAACATTATTTTTTGGTCCTTCGAGCCGGATAATCGGCCTCTGCAGTTCATCGTGTAACAGTGAGTGAATTCTGAGGTGTTCTTCACACGTGCTCGACCGTTGTTCGTCCATATTCCGCTGGTTAACATGGCCGACCTGATCGAAGAACAGAAAGACACGATCAGAAGAGTCTCCAGAGTGGTGGAGAATTTGAAAAAGCTGGGCGCAGCGAAAATGACCGAGGGTGCAGTGCGCTCGCGCTTAGATATGCTTGAGGATATGTGGGCGGATATCAAAACGCTGCACAGAGGCATCGTCAAGGCCGCTAAAGAGCACATTGCGCTCAGGTCAGACGATTATTTCACCAGAGATCTGTTTGACCTCGCGGAGGAATCGTATATGGAACAGAAGGGACTTTTGTTGGACATTTTAAAACCAGCTGGAAAATTATTACCGGCCAGAGGCACGAATTCAAATGCAACGGATGCTGAGGTAGAGTCGAGGTCACGCGCTGTTTTGCCTCGAATCCCTCTTCCCTCGTTCGACGGTCGTTATTGTGATTGGCCGTCCTTCCGTGACTTGTTTGTGTCATTGATCGTGAAGGATTCTTCGCTCAGTGAGGTAGATAGACTTCACTATCTGAAAACATGCCTAAAGGGAGAAGCCGCGGGGCATCTGAAAAATTATACAACCACGGAGGATAACTTTACCTTGGCATGGGAAGCCTTGCAGGGGCGTTATCAGAATAAACGCAAGCTGGTGCGGGCGCAGCTCACTACGCTGTCGAGTTTGGCTCCAGTGGAAAAGGAATCGTCCTCTGAGCTGAAACGACTACTCTACGATACCGTTGCTGTAGTTGGAGCCCTGGAGAAACTCAGGCGACCTGTCACGAACGCCACTGACTGGTTGGTGCACATCACTGTGGAGCGTCTGGACAAGCAGTCACGTCGAGAGTGGGAAACGTCCTTAGGCACTTCCGATGAGGTGCCAACGTTCGACGACTTGAAGGCTTTTGTGGACAAGCGGATTGATACCGTAGAGGCCCTTGAGGATCAGCGGGGCGGCGCTGACCAGCCGGGGAAGAAGAAGGCCGTTGCAAAGGGTGCCAAAGTCCACCAAGTCTCCACCCAGTCTAATCCTGCGAAGGAGTGCAGCCTCTGTAAAGGCAAGCATTACGTGGCTTTCTGTCCCATGTATCAGAAGAAATCTCCATCAGAGAAGCAGGCAGTTACCGAGTCACTGCACCTCTGTGTGAACTGCTTGGGGATACATCAATTCGACGCTTGCCAGTCAGTCAAGAAGTGCAGGATTTGTGAAGGAAAACATCATACCTCTCTTCATGATGTTCAGCGCTCAACCGAGCAGTCAACGGTCCACCACGCAGCGCTGCAAGGTTTTCATTCAGTCCGGGTGATCCTCAGCACCGCTCGGGTGAAATTGCTGGATCCCAGTAGACCAGCTGTTTTCGTGCGCGCACTCATCGATCCAGCAAGTGAAGTGTCGATCATTTCGGAATCCCTAGTGCAACGACTGGCGCTCAGTCGTAAGGGAGCTCGAATACCCTTGCTCGGAGTGGGCGGTGCTCGGTCCCGCTGTACGAAAGGGTACACGACAATCACTGTTGCATCCCACTGCAACAAAGAGTGCCGTCACGAAGTGTCAGCATTAATCTTGTCGGAGCTCTCTGGACATGTACCGCAGAAGTTCCCAGAAGAAAGGACGTGGCATCACCTGCAAGGACTACTACTTGCGGATCCGTCGTACCAACGGAATGATCCAGTGGAGCTACTCTTGGGTGCCGACGTGTACAATAAAATCCTACGCTGTGGGGTGCGGCTAGGAGGCCCGAACGCTCCCGTTGCCCAAGAGACCTGTCTGGGATGGATCCTCAACGGTGGCGTCAAGGGCAATCCGGACAACGCTGACCAGTCATCTGGCACATCTGCTGTCCACCATTGCACTGTGGACAAAGATTTGGTAAGCATTTTAACCAAATTCTGGGAGCAAGAAGAAATTTCCGTAGTTTTACCACCAACGCCGGAGAATGAAGAGTGCGAGCAGCACTTCCTGCGGACATATCGACGCGGTGATGAAGGTCGCTTCATAGTGAGATTGCCCTTGAAGACAACTCCAAACCTGGGCGACTCCCGACGTGCAGCGTTGGGGACTCTGGAGGCCATGCAGCGCAGGTTCCGGCGATCGTCAAGTCTGCAAAAGGCGTACAAGGACTTCATGACTGAGTACGAGTCTATGGGGCACATGACTCGCGTTACAGATTCAGGCGGGGACCTCGCCAAGCACGACGGCTTTTACTTGCCACATCACGGGGTGTGGAAGGAGACGAGCACGACTACCAAACTCAGAGTGGTGTTCAATGGGTCGTTGAAGACCGACAAGGGAAGGACACTCAACGAGTTCCTCCACACAGGGCAGAATCTGCTCCCTCCACTAGCAGAGGTGCTCCTCCGCTGGCGAAAGCACGCAGTGGCTTTCAAGGCTGACGTAGCCAAAATGTATCGCCAGATTCGGGTGCAGAGGGACGACTGGCGATGGCAGAAGATTCTGTGGAGCCAACATGTTGACGAGGCCCCTCAGGAGTATCACCTGTGTACAGTCACGTACGGTTTGGCATGCGCTCCGTACCTGGCGATCCGGTGCATCCACCAGCTAGCACACGAGGAAGCTGCGAGGTATCCAGAGGCGGCGAGGGTCATCCGTCGCGACGTCTACGTAGACGATGTCCTATCCGGAGGTTCTACGCTGGACGAAGCACAGCAGCTTCAACGCGAGCTGTATGAGCTCCTCATGGCGGGCGGGTTCCCGCTCCGAAAATGGGCTTCCAATTCTAGGGAGCTGCTGAGCGGCATAACCATGGACGACGCAGAGGCTACTCGCAGCTGGACGTCTTCCAGCCCACACAGCGTGTTGGGGATCGAGTGGCTGCCATCTGCTGATTGTTTTCAGATTACCGCCGCAGGCAGCCCAGGAGCAGCAGCAGCCACCAAGAGGACTGTGCTGAGCAAGACGGCCCAGCTGTTCGACCCTCTGGGATGGTTGGCGCCAGTGACGATCGTAGCCAAGATCCTGATCCAGGAACTGTGGCTACTGAAGAGCGATTGGGACACTCCGTTGCCACCACGGGAGGAGCAACACTGGTCGCGGTTCGTGCTGGAGCTACCGTTTCTCGCAGGCGCCCAGATTCCCCGTTGGCTAGGGTGGCTGCCTTCCAGTAGCATCGTGGAGTTGCACGGCTTCGCAGATGCTTCCGAGCGCGCCTACGCAGCGGTCATTTACCTCCGAGTAGTCGATGCATCAGGCTCATCACGATCTACGCTGGTAACTGCCAAAAGCAAGGTCGCTCCATTAAAACAGGTTTCGATACCTCGGCTGGAGCTCTGCGCCGCGTGGCTGCTGACACGCCTAGCGGCACATACACTCACCGTTCTGGAGCTGGAGAAGGTGGACGTGCATCTGTGGAGCGACTCTCTTGTGGCTCTGGGGTGGATTCGAGGGCATCCGACGCGCTGGACAACATACGTGGCCAACCGGGTCTCCTCGATTCAGCAGAAGATGCCACTTGCAGTGTGGCATCACGTTCAAGGCCCCGACAACCCGGCGGACTGCGCGTCCAGAGGTCTATCACCAAGGGATCTCGTTGATTTTGCCCTCTGGTGGACGGGACCGAGCTGGCTCAACTTCCCCGATTTATGGCCTCGAACAGAATCCAGGGTCAAGGAGCCGATCTTGGAGCAGCGAACCAGGAGTCTCCATACCCAACTACCTGGGGAGGACGAGGTGAGCAACTATGTTTCACGGTTCTCTAATCTGCATCGTCTCTTCAGGGTAACCGCTTGGTGTTGCCGCTGGTTACCCGAGAACAAGGGAAAGCGGTCAGCATACCTCACATCAGAGGAGATCCATGCGGCCCGAAAACGACTGGTCTGGATGGTACAGCGACAGGCCTTTTCAACGGAGGTCAGCAGCCTACGGGACAAGCGGAACATCCCGTCAAAGAGTCGCCTGCGAAAATTAAGTCCTTTCCTGGACAAGGAAGGGCTGTTGAGGGTAGGAGGGCGACTTCAGGGAGCCTTGCTGCCGTACGACCGGACTCACCCACTCATTCTTCCGGATGAGTCTCCTCTGGCAAGCCTGTGGGTGAAGGCAGCCCATCTACGATGTCTTCACGGAGGTGTCCAACTCACGCTGGCAACAGTCAGGCAGGAGTGCTGGGTCTTGAGGGGTCGTCCGATGGTGAAATCGTGTCTGCGAAAATGCGTTATTTGTTTTAGATGGAGACATCAACCTCCTGTACAATTAATGGGAACTCTCCCCCGTGCGCGGGTCATTCCTTGCAGACCATTCTTGAGAACCGGTGTCGACTATGCCGGACCCATTCAGGTGCGCTCCGGTCGGGGGCGTGGACAGAAAACCGTTAAAGGATACATTGCCTTATTCATTTGCCTGTCAACAAAGGCAGTCCATCTGGAGTTGGTGTCCGATGGAAGTGCTGAGACATTTCTGGCCGCGCTCAGGAGATTCGTGGCCCGCAGGGGGATTTGTACAGAGATGTACAGTGACTGCGGTACCAATTTCGTGGGAGCCAACCGCGAGTTGCGATCTCTCCTGCGCGCTGCTCTTCTAGACGGCCGCGACCTCCTCACAACCATTGCCGCGGAGGGCATTGAGTGGAAATTCAATCCACCTGCAGCCCCTCACTTCGGCGGTTTGTGGGAGGCAGCGGTCAAGTCTGTCAAGCACCACCTCCGACGACAGATCGGTGAGCAGAAACTCACATTCGAGGAACTGTCCACGCTCCTAGCCGGGATCGAAGCGTGCCTGAATTCCAGACCTCTGGAGCCATTGTCGGACGACCCTGAGGACCTTCAAGCGTTGACCCCTGGTCATTTTTTAATCGGAGGCCCACTGATCGCTATTCCTGAGCCTAGCTTGGAGGAGGTGCCGATGCCCAGACTCTCCCGGTGGCAGTTAGTGCAACAAATGCAGCAACATTTTTGGCGCCGGTGGTCGCAGGAGTATTTGAATACTCTGCAGACTCGGGATAAATGGTGTCAGGTACAACCTGTAATCCAAAAGGGGACATTATGCCTCTTGAAACAGGAGCTTCTTCCACCTACAAGGTGGCCATTAGCCCGAATTACTTCGGTGCATCCTGGCTCGGATGGACTCATTCGAGTAGTCACGGTGAGAACCGCGAAAACAGAAGTCAAGCGACCTATTAACAAGGTCATTCCATTGCCCATACCGGCGGAGAAGAGTCTGGACACGGCCCACTCTTCCGGGCCACGAGGCTAACCCCAAATTTTTTTAATTATATTCACTCACCTTTTTATTTGATTTTTTAATGTCCGTCCAATGTGTCTGCGAGAGTCGTGTCTTCTTTACTCGGCGGGTCACGACACACGTTTATCACACGTAACATCATTCCACTTTAGTTCACACGTGTATTATATTATTAATTTCTTCGTAGGCTTGTTCTGCGCATTTACGACCACGCGGGCAGTCACTGTTCGCGCTTGGACCCGGCGGCGCCCTCTCACGTCTGTATCGGTTAAGGTCCACGATGGGACGCATTTCCAGATGCACAGACAGGAGTGCAATATTTCGTCAAGATCCTTGACGAGGCGGGCGGGAAATGTTGGAGACAGAGTGAGGAGGGGGGCCGTCGACGTCGCGAGCAAGGCGATGCGCGGTGTTAGGGCTCGGCCGCGGGCCGATATAATCGGTAAATGCCTACAAGGAACTGAGTGAGCCATCTCTGGGTATCCCCGCTAATTACGATGTCTCACTCGGTTCCTAATTACGTCACCTGCGCCCACGTGACTTCCCGGAATCCTCGCCAGGATTCCGGGAGACGAGATTTCCGGCTTCTTCTCGTTTCGATTGCCGAACAATAAGCACGTGTCGCGATCGCGCGGAGTTTCGCTTAGAATCGAGCAAACGTGGCCAGAGCGCTGGCGTGGTGTACTTCCGAATATTCAAATTCGTTATCAATCAGTGGGAAGGTGTGCTTAATTCATAATCTCTGTAAATATTTGTGAATAGTGGAGTGATTTATTAAAATACTATCTTTATATTCGAAATCCTGTGAGCACTTAATTGTGTGCGTCTGTACATTTTCTGCAATTCAAATTCGTAACAGTATGTATATATTTAATGTTCCCCGTAGGGTTACACGAACTTCCGTTCCCTCTCGCCTTTTCTACCGTTTTACCCCTTTCCCTTTACTTTCTCTATTTACATTTTTACATTTTACATTTCTTACAATTACCTTATTACTAAACAATTACAAACACGCTCACATACATTATTATATTTACACTTTTTACATTCCTTTCCTTTTTACACTTTTTCATTTTGCCATTTTTATTTTTTGTTTTTACAATTTTTACCGTTTCTGCCTTTTCTACTCTCACTATCCCTATATTCACACCTTCTCCTATGCTTTTCGTACACCTCTCCGCATCTCATTCGCTTTCCTCACCTCCTCTCTTGCTCCTGCTCGCCCTCTCTTTCCTTTATGTATCTTCTCTCTACTTTGCACGCTTTATTCGCCTTCGCTCGCTCTCGCCCCACCATTGTTCGCTTTTACTCGCCTTCGTTCAGCTTTTCTTCCCTCCCCCGCTCCTCCTCGCATCTTTATTCTTAATGCTACCTTTCCTACTTATTTATTACCACCTCGCCCATTCGTCTTCGTCCTTCCGTTTCCGCATCTTCTCTCCTCCTTTCACTCTCTCTTCCCTTCCTTTCCCTCTACTACCTCTCTCCTTCTTTATCCTTTCTACCACCGTTTTCCTTCCCATCTCTTTTATTCCTCTCCTGTCACTCTCTTCTTGTTCTTTCTTCTTCCCCCCTTGCTCCATTCTGTTCACTTCCAGCTAGGCCGTTTCTCGGTACGTCGGATAGAGGCACACTTCGCCTAACCTGATCGGCCGAGCGCGATTCGAAGTTTGCCCTGCGTAGCACGTTCGCTAGTCCGTTCTCAACGGAATCCAAAAATTGACTCCTTACTTTTCGCATCGCGGGCCGCTCGTCGGACGATTTCGCACGATGGGGGAAACTGCCCCGTCGGCAGTTGTTTCGCTCGCGAAGGTTCTGGGCCCGGGCCGGCGACGGTCACGTTGACGCTCCGCGTGTCGCTTCACGTTCTTTGACAACGTGACCGGCACGCGCGAGGCGATTCCGCTGAATCGCCGCCGGAAAAATACGCGAGGACAACGAGGACGGATGGACCTGAAGGGACCACGTAACACTTCCCCCCTTAGACACGAAACGGCCTCGCGAGGCTGTTTCGTTCGTGCGTGCGAAGCTGTCCTGCGTGTTTTTCCGGTTTAAGGTAAATGTACCAATAACGAGCCATGTACCAATACCTAACCATCTGTTGAAATATTAATAATATTAAACTATGCACGTAAGATAAAATGCATGTATGGTATAATTTACATTATTTCATTGTTCGGTTTGATATCTGAGGTTATCTCGTCTTGTTTTTTTTTGTCTAGATATTTAGAAATACCATTTTAAAGTCTTTAGGCCAGAGATATGACGCGTCTTCGGACATTCGTTAGGATATGGCTAAGAAAAGCGTGCTTCTTGTTAAGAGCATAATTATTATAGGATAATAGTTTTTTTAGATCGACGTCGTACGAGACAAATTACGAAGAAAAAGTGTGAATTTCTGACGCGATATTCGGAATAAAGCTGGTAAGTAATTTGATTATAAAAGAAAAAACTTAACAATGAAATTAAAAATTAATAGCCGAAAAAAGAAAAATAATTAAGTCTACTTTTAATAAATTATACCGATATAATTGTAATAGTATATATAAAATAAAATTTTATTACTTGTTATATAAATATAATGTGTATATTTTTATTTTCTATACTGTTTATCATGTTTATTTATACAATAATTTTATATTTCTGTACTTCTTAATTTTCCTTAATAGATTTTTCGATTTAAGACAAAGAATCGGTTTTTGAAATCCTTTTTCCCAGAGTACGAAATCTATGGCTAGGTACTGGGACATGACAGTTGGGCCACTGGGCCAATCGCGAGATGTATGTTTTGTCACCGTTTCCTTAAACGGCTACTTATTGGTGCATTTACCTTACTACTTAAAACTAACGCTACGCTTAAGTTTAAAAGGGCGCAAGGTGTTTCGATTAAATAAATCTTTTTTAGGAGAAAAAAAATTAAACCCATATATTGTTACATAGAGTAAAAAAATGAATATAATGATAATAATAATACTAAGCAAAAATGGGGGAAGCTAGGGAAATTGTAAAAGCAAAAAAGGGGGAAAAGCTAATAATAGTAGTAATAATAATAATAATAATGGCAGGGGGTTGAAGCGAATTATAGAATATGAAAGCAAAAATGGAGGGAAGCTAGATATAATAATAAGCGGCGCTGCGGTTGTTCGTCCGTTGGCTTCGGGCGGATCGGCGATACTCTGCTGCGAATGAAACGGACAGAAAACAATTACAATTTGTTCGCTTCACTTACGTGATTACAATATACTCGGAATTTAGGAATCTAGTAGTTACCTAATGCAAAGGGTGGCGCTCGCCTATTCCGCGCCGGCGGGGACGATCCAGGGAATGTCCCTTGGTTTCGGGGGCTCCAAGGGCCTGGGCGCTGCGAGCACCGGGAACGCCGGGAGGTATCTGGCCTCCACATCCAGTATTGCGCGGATGCACCCGGTGCAGTTGCCCGCAGGCGTCCATCGTAGATGTGGGCGCCTGCACTGGGTGCATTTAGTCAGGCTGATGGCCCTCGTTTCCTCTGCCAGCCAATGGACCGGGGTTTGTCGCCAATCTTCGAAGTCGGCTGGTGGCCGCAACCAAGCGCAGGCGCCGCACAATGTTTTGGTTTTAAATTCCCGGTGCGTCCATACTCGCCCGTTTCCCAAATAAGTACTTGATGGCCTCACGCACAGTCTGCGCCCGAAGGGGGCGTGTAAATGCCTTGGCAGGATTGCCTCGGCGAGGCTTGATCGCGGGTATTTAGTGTCGTTGAAAGTTGGAATGCTCATTGTGGCTGACAACTATGGTGACCGTGACAAATTTGTAATGACTGTCCGCGCTTGACTTAATTGCTAACTTATATACTAGTATCCCTACCATCTAATTTTCGCAGCAGAGCGCCTCGTGGGGGTCGGTTCTTAGGGCTAGCGCGCGGGGATTCTTGCTGCTATCAGCAAGGTACTTCCTAGAATACTTCGAAGTACGGCTCGGAACCCGCGAAACTTCTCGCTCGCTCTACATGGGCTCTGTCTCTTGTCCTCGAGGATGGTATAACGGGTAGATCTGGAGGAAAGGATGTAATTGCTAAAGGACGGGGTCTGGAAATTATTTGAGGAGGGGGACGGGTAGGTACCATGTCTATATTAACTTTTGTCTCTTTCCTTAAGGGTTCTTGATGTCGATTCCGGCGGTTCCTCAAAAAACGGTATCCAATCCAGATGATTAGGATGATTATGAAGGTGCCACCTAGTCCTGGTAGTCCATACGTGACATATGTTGATAAATTTTCGGCTCTGTGGTGGGTGGCTATTTCTCTTGCTTGTCTTTCAATGTCATCCAGTGCGATCGCGTTTGCTTTCGCATGGGCATCTTGAAGGTTTGACTGTGGTTCCTTTTCCTGATAGTCGGTTAAAATTTTGACATGATGTTCCGTGAGGGTTGGCAGAATTTCCGAAATATTGATACCAATCGATGGTTTGTAGATAGTTGTTAATTCCTCGGTGTCCACACCGATTGCCCAAATCTGGTCGGTCCCGATTTTGGCCTCACAGTCTCTTTTCAGTTGTAGTATTCCTGCTCCCTGTAGCACTTCGTATCCGGCAGCGTGCTTATTGCATCGAACCTGCAGTGCCAGGGTGTCCTTGACGGAAAATAACCAGGTGTTGGGTGTTATCATCTTCTTGAGGAAAGTTCGGCTTCCAGGAAGGGCTTGAATGTTGCAGCTAGGCCACCTGATGTTTTGTGGTTTCAATAAGGCATCCGTTTCGCAGCTTTGTGCCTTTTCCAAATCTTGCAGTGGTACGCTAAGTTCGCACATGTACATGCGAGGGTGGTTTCTGCATCCTTCGATGTAGTTCTCGTCGGGCATGAAGTATTGAGAGTTGATATGACTGATTGCTAAATATGCTGTTCTTGGTTTGATGATTATCGGAGTAGAGACATTGATCGATATAGTTTGGAAAGAAGGACAAGATTGAATGTAATAAAGGTCGAAGGGAATTTGATCTAATAAAGGTATGTCGAGTGACAAGATAATTCGGCTGTTGAGGTGTTTGAATTTCGCGCTATGCAAAACAAGCGACGATCGCACGTCCTCACGTGAGGCCCTCGGTGGGGGGGACGTCTCTGCCTGCTAGTAGAGTATGCCATGCGGTATCGGCAACAAGTCGACGAATAAACAGTTTTGTTCAGTAATCCATAATCAAGTGAGTTTGATTTATTATAATCCTGATTCCAAACAGGTTATGGGCCCAGGTTCTTTCTGGTGCGTAAAAGCCTCTCGTATACGTGAAGTAACGAGGAGACGGATTTAATTAATACAGTGAGCAAAGACCACGTGTCCGACATAACCTTGTTTTTCCTTTGTACGAGTACAATCAAGTCGTCACACGTATTCACGTTAAGTACAGTGAAGAAAAATATGTCGGAAAGCAAAATCGACGTATCATCAATTACTAAGTTTGATGGAAAAAACTACCATCAGTGGAAATTCCAGCTATGTTGTGCACTACGTGCAAGGGGCCTTTTTGAAATTGCAAAGGGCATAGGAATAAAGCCGGAAATGTCGGCAGTGCCGACGGCAGTAGAGGTCGCAGCAGGCAGAAAGTGGACAAAGGATGATGCGTGCGCTATGTTTTTGTTAACCTCTGCAATGGATTATTCACAGGTAACACTCATCGAAAACTGTCAATCATCCAAGGAAATTCTAGATAAGCTGGACGCAATTTACGAACAAAAGACTGAAACTAATAAGATGTTGGCGCATGAGAGGTTTTCGGGATATAGAATGGACTCGGAGGATTCTATTGCGCAGCATATTGCGAAGGTCGAGAATCTTGCACAGCAGCTAAAAGACACAGGCGAAACGGTAAGCGATATCGCAATTATAACCAAAATACTAGGAAGCTTGCCGCCGAAATTTCGAAGCTTTCGGCAAGCATGGTTGTCGCAAGATGAGACGAAGCAAACAATCCGAAATCTTACGTCACGTTTGATAGACGAAGAAAACAGTTTGACCGCGTACGAGGAGAATGAGAAAGCCCTTGTAACGTCGTCGCATGTAAACAAGATGGCTGAAAGCGACGAGCAAAAACCGCGTCCGAAATTCGACAAGTCAAAGATAACCTGTTACAAATGTCAGAAGAAAGGTCATTTCGCTAGAGAATGTCGCGGAGAAAGAAAGGTTACACCTGAAAACCAGCAGGGCACGCACGAGGGAAATTATTCCGCTTTTAGTGTATTAGAAAGTAACTCACTGATGAATTTAGACAATGAAGTCTGGATTTTCGATAGTGGCGCGACGTCGCATATGACCCATCGTCGTGATTTCTTTGCTGTTTTTCAGGAATTGAATAACAATGCGATTGTAGTTTTGGGAAATGGACAGGAATTATCGGTAAAAGGAAAAGGTGATGTAAAAATTAGGAAATTGATGAATGGCGAATGGTATGATTCGATAATCACTGAAGTCTTATATGTTCCTAATTTGAACAAAAACCTATTTTCAGAGGGTATAATCGCGAAGAAAGGGATGAAAATTGTAAAAGAAGGTGTTAATGCTATTGTTTACAACAATAAGATGCCCATCGCGACTGCTACACGCAAAGAAAGCAATTTATATCACATGGAGTTCAAAACAGTATTGGCACAGGAGGCAAATGTGGTGACAAGAGATAGTTTACGAAAATGGCACGAAAGACTAGGCCATATAAACATAAAATATATTAAAGAGATGGTGTCTAAGAACCTAATCAAAGGTGTAGAGTTGTCGGATACAGAAAATTTCTTTTGTGAGGCTTGTATGTATGGCAAGCAGCATAAACTATCTTTTGCCCCCGCAGAACGAATTAAAGCTAAACTTGGCGAGTATATACACAGTGATCTCTGCGGACCGATGTCTGTACCTTCTGTTCAGGGTGCCAGATATTTTGTCCTATTTAAGGATGACTTATCGGGGTATAGGGTAGTGTTCTTTATCAAACATAAGGATGAAACTTTGGAATGCTTCAAAGAGTTTTGTAGACTGTCGAAAAATAAATTTGAGAATTCCGTGAAGGTCTTGCATGTTGACAATGGACGTGAATACTGTAATAACCAATTTAAGGTTTTTCTTTCCAAAAAAGGAATAGAATTAGAAACAACTGCTCCCTATACTCCCGAGCAGAACGGGAGAGCGGAGCGAGATATGCGAACAATCGTAGAGAGCGCGCGTTCAATGCTTTATGCGAAGGATGTCCCGTTATATTTGTGGGCCGAAGCCGTAAACACGGCTGTCTACATTCTGAACAGAACCTCGACAAGTCAGGCACCAAATTCGACACCGTTCGAAATGTGGACCGGAAAATCCGCGGTATTAGATCATATAAAAACTTTTGGATGTAACGCGTTCATGCATGTGCCTAAAGAAATAAGAAACAAGCTTGCCCCAAAGAGCGAGAAACTAATGTTAGTAGGGTATGAGGGCAATTCGACGAATTACCGTTTGTTCAACATAGACACTAAGAAAATTAAGGTTTCGCGTAATGTCACATTCGACGAAGAAGCAACGATACATGAAGCGAGAGTGAATATTCCAGCAATGCTTCCTGATGTATATCTAGACGAATCAACTCGTGAAGAACAAGAAAGTCAAGAAACTGGAGAGGCAAGGAACACAGAAAATCCGAATACTACCAGCGATGACACGGACACAAGCTCGGAAGGATATGAGCTGCGTGATCGAGACAATATAAGGAGACCAGAACGTTATGAGGCGCATGCTGTTGATATTCGCATTCCACAAACCTTCGAAGAAGCAATAAATAGTGCAGAAAAAGGAAAGTGGCGTGAGGCAATACGAGAAGAAATACAAGCACTAAAAATCAACAGAACATGGCATGTAACTTCTCTCCCAGAAGACAAAAATGCCATTGATTCAAAATGGGTCTTCAGTGTGAAGCCAGGTATTAACGGTGGAAGCAGTCCTCGTTTCAAAGCACGGCTGTGTGCTAAAGGATATACACAGAGAAAAGGTATTGATTATCGCGATACTTTCTCACCGACTGTTAGATATGATTCAATAAGAATTTTATTAGCCCTAGCTGTACAACGAAATTACAAGCTAACTCAGTTTGACGTCAAGACAGCATTCTTAAACGGTGATCTTCAGGACGATGTATATATGCTCCCACCAGAAGGCATGAAATTCAAAGAAGGTACGGTATGCAAATTGGGAAAGGCACTATATGGCCTTAAGCAGGCGTCCCGACAGTGGAATGAGCGAATTGACAGTTTCCTAAAATCCATTAAGTTCCAACAAAGTAATGCTGATAAATGCGTCTACTACAGACACTCTGATGCATCAAGGGTTCTTCTTGCTTTGTACGTCGACGATGGACTACTGATTGGGAATGATGAGAGGGAACTGCAATTAATAATCTCTCAACTCAAAGCAACTTTTGAAATCACGAGCTGCGACAATGTACGGAATTTTGTAGGAATGGAAATCTCGCACAATAAAGACGAAGGATCAATATTTATACACCAAAAAGGGTATATTGATCGCGTTATAAAAAAATTTAACATGGAGGATGCAGTGGGGGTTTCTACTCCGGCCGACACTCACACGCATTTAACTTCAGTGAAGGAAAATGAAGCACAGGTGCCTTACAGAGAAGCGGTCGGTAGCCTGATATTTGTGGCAATAGTTACCAGACCGGACATTGCTTTTGCAGTGGGAGTTGTCAGCAGATATTTGGACAAGCATGGACATTCCCATTGGAATGCCGTCAAGAGGATAATCAGATACCTGAAAATTACACGCGATCATGGAATATTGTACACAAAAACTCAGGGATCAGAGGCGATACAAGGATTCTCGGATTCAGACTTCGCAAATGATATCGACACGAGGAGATCCACTAGTGGCTACACCTTTAAACTAAGCAGCGGACCTGTGACTTGGAGTAGTCAACGCCAGCCAACAGTTTCCCTGTCAACTACAGAGGCGGAGTACATCGCAGCTTCCTGCGCAACACGAGAGGCTGTGTGGATACGTCAGCTGATGTGCGATGTGGGGGAACCAACGAAGGGACCAACGCCAATCCTCATGGACAGTCAAAGCGCCATCAAATTGATACATAATCCAGAATTCCATAAAAGAACAAAGCATGTGGACATACGATATCACTATATACGCGAAAAATTGGCCGCTGGCGAGATAGACGTGCCTTATGTGCCAAGCAAAAGACAATTAGCAGACATACTAACTAAAGCGATCCCTTGTAGTCAGTTCGAAACACTGCGTAACGAATTAGGTATAATGAATGCACACTCTCTCGTATTACAACTAGGTAAGAAAGATTAAGATAAGAGTACCATATAAGACCAATGTAATATTTTTGTAAGTTCCGTTCCTACATACAAATGTAAGATGATTTGCTTTGGAAAACGCTCAATTAGTGGGAGTGTTGAGGTGTTTGAATTTCGCGCTATGCAAAACAAGCGACGATCGCACGTCCTCACGTGAGGCCCTCGGTGGGGGGGACGTCTCTGCCTGCTAGTAGAGTATGCCATGCGGTATCGGCAACAAGTCGACGAATAAACAGTTTTGTTCAGTAATCCATAATCAAGTGAGTTTGATTTATTATAATCCTGATTCCAAACATCGGCCTTGTGAATAAACTACGTTTAATTTGGTCACCCCTTGTAGTTGTTCGGAACTCAATTCTTCCGGAGTCAGCGGGAATTCATATGGAGTAGTTTCGCGAATTCGTTCGCAAGTCTGCGCTAGCTTGCTGGGAGAAAGAACGGCCGGATGTAGGAAACCAAGTTTCGCGAACGTCAGCGCGTCTGTAATTACGATCAACGCGGTTACATATTCGTCCACGTGCCTTGTCATTAGAAACGTCCACGAAGAAAAGGCTAATTCTAATTCTATTTTCGTTTCGCGCTCGTCTAGTTGTAGAGTACCGGGACTTCCGTTTCCGGTCGCGAGCGTGGCAGAAGTGTGTGTTTGGTGTTGCGACAGTGTGAAGGAAGTGCGAGTGAAAGGGGGCAGGAGTGGATAGGGAGTGAGTGGTGAGGGTAGGGGAGAGGTGAGGGAGAGGGAAGGAGTAAAGGGAAAAGGGCAGGAGTGGTGGAGGGCGAAGTGATTAGCAGGAAAAGGGAGCGGTTTGGAGGTTAGGTAGGGAGATAGGTATCTTGTGGCGGGAAGAGGTAGGCAGAGGAGTGAGCAGAGGAATCTAGCGGACAGGTGAGGAACTAGGAAGAGCAGACAGGAAGGCGGGATTTTTGAACGGAGGAAAAGGAAAAGGAGGCAGGAGTAGAGATATAAGGGGAGATAAGACGGTGAAGGTTACAGAATCAGGAGAGGGAGGGCAAATGGCGGGTGATAAGGGTGATAAGGAAGAGGAGGAGAGGGTGGAGGGGACAGGAAAGGAAAAAGGAAAGATGATAGGCGAGGGAAGACTAAGGAATGACAGTGGGAGTAGCGGGGTCAGTTATGCGGGCAGTGTGGATAGCTGTGGGGGGAAAAAGAGGAAGGATAGGGAGGAAGAAGAAGGCTCGGAAGAGGAAAGGAAAAGAGTAGGATTCAAAAGGAGTGGAAAGACTACGAGATCGCCGGTGGGAGGGGAGAAAGGAGGGGGGAGAGGAGAAAGAGAGGAGAAAGGGAGTGTGATGGGGATGCTGAAGGAGTTGATGAAGGAGCTAAGAGAGGAGAAAGAGGGAATGAGGAAGGAGATGAGGGAGGTGAAGGAGGAGATGCGGAAGGAAAGGGAGGAAAGAAGGAAGATGATGGAGGAATGGAGAGAGGAAAGGAAAAAGTGGGAAGAGGGAATGAGGGAGGAGAAGAGGAGGAGGGAAAAGATAGAAGAAACGTTAGAAAGGATGGCGGAGAGAGATGGGAGGGTGGAGGAAATGATAGGGAAGATAGAGAAATGGGAAAAGGAAAAGGAAGGGAGGGGTAGTGTGGAGAGGGAGGAGGGGGGAGAAGTGGAGGGTTGTTTGTTAAGAATGAGAAGGTTGGAACTAAAGCAGGACAAGAAGGAGAGGGAGGAGAGAAGGAATAATGTGGTAGTAAGGGGACTAGGGAGGGAGGGTATGGAAGAGGGGAAGGAGGTGAAGAAGTTGTGGGCGACGATGGGATTGGAGGAGGGGGGGATAAGAGAGGTGAGAAGGGTAGGGGGAAGGGGAAAGGAGGGCAGCGGGTTGATTTTGGTGAAGCTGGCAGGGAGGGAAGAAAAAATAAAGGTGATGGAGGCTAGGAAAAAACTGAGGGGAAGGAAGGAGAGAATAGATGATGATTTGACGGAGGAGGAGAGAAAGGCGAGATGGAAGGTGGAGAGAGAGGCGATGAGGGAGAGGGAGGGGGGAAAGAAAGTACAGGTGGGGTACATGAAGATGTGGGTGAACGGAAAGATGAGAAGATGGGATGAGCTGAGAGAAAGATGGGTGGAGGCACAGGGAAACGAGGGATAAGGGAAAGGGGGGAGGGAGAGGAGAACAAGGGGGAGGAAGGGGAGGGAAGGCGGTATGTACACAAAATTGCGTTTTGGAATGTGGCGGGGCTGAGGAACAAAGACGAGGAGTTTTGGAAAAGCTTGGAGGAGTGGGAAGTGATAATGATGAGTGAGACGTGGATGGAGGAGGGGGGGGTGGGGAAATATAGAAAGGAGGCTGCCCAGGGGATATATCTGGTTTAGGCAATGGGCACGGAGGGAGAAGAAGAAGGGTAGGGCAATAGGAGGAATGTTGATGGGAGTGAGGAAGGGGTTGGAAGTGGGAGAGGAGGGGGAAGGAGGTAGGGAAGGAATCATGTCGAAAAAGGTAAAGCTGGGGGGGGAGTGGTGGAGGATAGTGGGAGTATATGTGAACGGGGACTTGCAGAGGAAGCTGGAAGACATAGGGGAGTGGATGGAAGAGAGGGAGTGGGGAGTGAGGGGGTTAATAGGGGGGGATTTTAACGCTAGGACTGGGGAGGAAGGGGGGAGAGTATTTGGGTGGGAGGACGGCGAGGGAGGGGGGCGGGGAAGTAGGAGATCAAAAGATAAGGAGATAAATGGTGAGGGGAGGAGGTTATGCGACTACCTGGAAGAAAAGGGGTGGAGTATCTTAAACGGGGGTGTGGAGGGGGATGAGGAGGGGGAGTGGACGTTCACAGGAGGGAGGTCTAACACGGTGATAGACTACGTGATTGGGAATGAAGACACTCGGGAGAAGGTGGAAAGGGTAGAGGTAGGAGAGAGAGTGGACTCGGACCATCAACCGCTGGTGGTCTGGGTGAGGGGCGAGGGAGAGGGCGGTGTGGAGAGGAAGAAAGGGGGTAAGAAGAAGGGAGGGGAAAGAGGAAACTGGACGGAGGAGGGGAGAGAGGAGTTCATGAGGAGATTTGGGAGGAGGGAGGAGGGTAATAAGGGGGTAGAGGAGGAGTGGAGAGAGCTGAGGGAAAGGATAAAGGTAGCGGTGGGAAAGCCAGAGGTGGGAGGGGAGAGGAAAAGGGAGGGAGGCTGGTGGGATGAGGAGTGTAGGGAGGAGAAAAATAAGGTGAGGAAGGAGTTGAGGAAGTGGAGGAGGGAGGGAGGAACTGGGGAGGTATACAGAGAAAGGAAGAGGGTTTATGGAAGGATGTGTGAGAAAAAGAAGAAGAAGGAAATGGAGCGTTGGGAAAGGGAACTGGAAGGGGTGAGGACAGAAGGACAGGTGTGGAAAGTGGTGAATGGAGAGAGGGTAAGGAGAAGGAGGGTGAATGAAAGTATTAAAATGGAGGAATGGGATGAGTATTTTAGGGGACTGTTGGGAGGAGTAGAGTGGAGGGTGCTGAAAGGTGAAGGGGGGGGTGAGGGAGAAGGACGGAGAGAGGGAGATAGAAAGGGAGGAAATAAGAAGGGTGGTGAAGGGTTTAAAAGACGGGAAGGCGGGAGGCGGGGATGGGATACAGAATGAGGTGTGGAAGTACGGGGGGGAGGAGGTGGAAAAGTGGTTGTGGGTACTATGCAACAGGGTATGGAGGGGGGAAGGGTGGCCGGAGGGGTGGAAGGAAGGGGTGGTGGTTCCGGTATTGAAGAAAGGGGCGGGGGAAAGGGTGGAAGACTACAGGGGGATCACATTAACACAAACGGCGTATAAGATATACGCGTCGGTACTGGCAGAGAGGCTAAGGGAAGAGGTAGAGGAAAAGAAGTTGCTGCCGCCGAGTCAAACGGGGTTTAGGAGGGGGGTAGGCTGTATCGACAACATATACACGTTAAACTACCTGATAAATAGGCAGATAGGAAGGAAAGAGAGGAGGTTGGTGATATTGTTTGTCGATATGAAGGCCGCGTTTGACTCGGTGGACAGAGAGGTGTTGGCTAAGGCGATGAGGAACAGGGGGTGAGGGAAGGGCTGGTAGTGAGGTGTGAAGAGGTTCTGAGGGAAACGATAGGTAGGGTCAGGGTAGGGGAGAAGGAAGGGGAAAGGTTCTGGACGGCAAGGGGGGTTAGGCAGGGGTGCCCGCTAAGCCCCACGCTGTTTACGCTACTGACAGCGGATATGGACGAAGAGCTGGGGAGGGGGGGTTGGGGGGGAGTGAGGTTGGGGGATAGGAAAATTTATACGCTAGCGTACGCGGACGATGTGGCGGTACTAGCAGAGGATGTAGAAGGGATGAAGGGGATGATGGGGAAATTGGAGAAGTACGTGGAGGGAAAGGGGTTACAAGTGAATGTAGGAAAAACGAAGGTGATGAGATGTCGAAGGGGGGGGGGGGGGTAGGTGGAAAAAGGTAGTGTGGAGGTGGAAGGGGAAGGAGTTGGAGGAGGTAAGGAGCTTCAGGTATCTAGGGTACACAGTAATGGGGAATGGGGGACAGGAGGAACATGTGAAGGAAAGGGTAAGAAAGGGGGCTGCGGTGATGGGGCAGATATGGGGGATCGGAAAAAGGAAATTTGGGAAGGACTGGGGAAGAAGGCTGTGGCTGTTTGATAAGTTGGTGTGGGCGGTTATTAGTTATGGGGTGGAGGTGTGGGGGTGGAAAGGTAGGGAAAAGGTGGAAGCGCTACAGGAGAGGTACCTGAGGTGGGTGTTGGGGGTGGACCGGAATACTCCAGGGTATATGGTAAGGGAAGAGCTGCAGAGAGGGATGATGAGAGGAGGGGCGGGAATGAGGGCGTGGGGATACGAGAGGAAGCTAGAGGAGGGGAAGGGGGGGGAATTGGCAAGAGATTGCTGGGAGGAAATGAAGAGGAGGATGAAGAGGGGGAGGGTGCTGCAAGGGTGGGAGGGGGAAAGGGAGCAGTATTATAAGGACAGGGGGTGGACAGTGGAGGAGGTAGAGGTGGTGAGGGCTGGAGGGGGGATAAGGGGGGAGGAGCTGGTGGAAAGGGAGAGAAGGATGCAAGAAGAGGAAAGGTGGGGGAGGATAAGAGAGGGGAAGTATAACAAGTGGTACGGGAGGGTGAAAGGAACGGGGGTACCTGGGTATTTGAAGAAAGGGTGGGGGGAGGATAGGTGGAGGAGGATAGCGAGGTTTAGGTTAGGGAATGAGATGAAAGGGGGGAGATACTGGGAGGAGGAGGATAAAAGGAGGTGCAGGATGTGTGGGCAGGAGGAGGAATCGTGGGAACACGTGTGGGAGGTCTGTACAGGATGGGGGATAGAGAAGGGATGGCAGGAGATGGTAGGGGAGGTGTTAGGGGATGAGGGAGAGGGGGAGGAATGGATGAGGAAGTTGGAGGAGAGAAGAGCGGTATGTGAGGGGTGATTGGAGTTGAGAGTTGAGGAATGGGAGCGAGAGGAGAAGCGAGTGGAAGCGGAGGTCCGGGAGGCGGGAGAGGGAGAGCGAGCGAGCGATAAGCGAGCGGGAGCAAGGGTTGGGAGAGGAATAGGGATAGGTTAAGTTAGGTTAAGGTAATAATAAGGCGGTAGAATAAGCTAGTTTGTAAGGTCAAGATGTACAGGAGAAGGTATGTGGGAGATTGTAACCCCTAGGGGAACAATAAAATGATTATATAGTTGTAGAGTACCCGACGCTATTTCCTTAATTCTATCGCCCATAGTTCGCACGGTGCCTGTTACAGCTTTTAACGTTTGGTGTATGTCTTGAAATTCCGATTTTACAATATGAGTTTGATTTCCTAGTAATTCGGCGAGGTGATTTTGATCTTTATATAGCTTATCTATTTCTTGGTTGTAATATTGCGCATCATCACTGTCCAGGGTTCCAAAAAGGGCTTTACTTAGCGATCCGATGAATCCCAAGGGTACCGATCGCTTGGTACGAGGGAACTGTGGCTTTCCTAATATGTTGAGCAGCAATTCCTCATATCGTTTACCGTCGAGGAGTTTACGTTGCAGGACCGTGTTAAGGGTGTCGGCCGGGCAAGACGTCCAGTTGTATGTTTTACATAGCGCTTTCATTCTGTCGATTTGGGGTTGCGTTTGCGGTCGCGAGGCCAGTATTTCGGTGACTCCTAACCCCGTGACCAATCTCCATTGCGTGTGAAAGACTCGGAGGGGTCGGATTTTCTCGTAATATAGCCCCGGATTAGGGTTTAGCGACGAAATTTTGTAGTCCCCATCTATGACGTCACTGCTTGCGCTTGTCCATAGGAACGTAAATAGGAGAAGGCCACGTCCGTTCATGGTGGCTGTAATTCACGGTTTTGCGAATAGTCTGACGCGGAGAAGTCTATTGTTTTAAGGAATTGTCTACTGTAAATACGAAAAACAGGTGAGATTACGAAGAAGGGTAAGAATTTAATTATTCTATGTAAATAACTAAAATACAATAAACTAAAAATACAAAATAGGTAAGGTAAAGAAGGAAAAAGGTATCCGATTTTCGGAATGTGGGACCTTGGTTATGAGGATTGGCAATATGAGCCCTCCTGCTGGCCCGTTATAAGCTGGAACCACGTAGAATACGCTCTATTAGCGTCAAGGCGGCTTTTCTTTAATATAAGCATGTTTTAATTTGTCGAAATGTTTAATTAGCTGTTGACCCTCGTCCGTAACCAATATTGCGTTAATTTGTTCAGTAATTGCTTTTATCTTCCAGGGGCCGATGTACTGGGGGTCGAATTTATGAAGTCGAGGTTCCTTTTGTACATATACAAGATCATTTACCGCGAATGTGACTCGATTACTTTTACGGTCATAAATATTTTTCGAACGTGATTTGCTTGAGTCCAAATTTAATCGCGTAGTGTTTCGGATTTCGTCTAAGCGCTCTACCAAATTTTGTACGTAGGTAGGGTACGTTAATAATTCTTCGCGGCTCATCGGTATAAACGGATCTCGGGCTAGTTGTCCGAAAACCACCTCGTATGGTGTGAACTTTGTGGCTTCGTGTACCGAGGTGTTATATGAGTACATCGCGAACGGGAGAAGCAGATCCCAGTCTTCGTATCTTTCCAAGTAATGTTTCAGGTATTCTGTTAAGACGATATGGCTTCTTTCCAGAAAACCGTTAGTCTGTGGTCGGTATCCTGATGTGGTTACGTGTTTAATTCTGAACGTTTGAGCTATTCCCTGTATTGTGTTATTAATGAAGCTCGTTCCGCGGTCCGTTAATATCGCGCGCGGTGCACCGAAGATTGCAATAAAGTAACGCGATAACGCGTCGGCCACGGTGATGGCTCGTATGTCGGGCAAGGGCACGGCCATACAAAATTTAGATAATAGACATTGCATTGTGAGTATGTGACGGTTTCCACTAGGGGTAGGGGGAAGCGGTCCTACGGTGTCCAAGGCTACTTTATCAAAAGGCCGTGCAGGCGTATCGGTAATTAGCATGAGTTCCCGTGTTTTAATTCGTATAAGCTTTTGTTCTTGGCAGCTAGGGCAACTTCGCACGTAATCCTCTACGTGTCTGTGTAAATGTGGCCAATCAAAAACGCTACGTATGCGCCGGTATGTTTTTGTCACTCCCTTGTGTCCTCCTATCAGGCTTTCATGATAGTGGCGGATAATATTTTCCCATTCCAATTTTGGTGGTTGTTGAACCTCACCGGTGCAAATTTTGATTGTGATAGGAGTTTGGCTGAAAACGATTAACAAATGTCGTTGGAGCGTTTCAGCGTCGAATCGGTGTAGGGTTTCGCCATGTGCCGCTATACGAAACGAGCGGACGTGTTCGCTTTCCACGGCGTCCCTGAGCGCCATTAATGCTGATGCCAGGTTGGCTTCTTTCATTTCGTGGTAAAAGTTGCTCGCTCCCACGATGCTAAAAATTTTTCCTTCTTCGTTATGGCTAATTATGACGCGATTTCTGGTTAATTCTTCGGATAATAATTTTGTTTCATCGAGAAGTCCTATAGCTTTTAGAGTTTTACAAATTGGGCTGGTTAGTATTCTATCCGATGATATAAAGTGAACATAGTTATCTGGAGTTGCTGCAAGCGTGGTTCTTACGTTTTTCATTTTGCATTTCGTCAGTTGGTTATCGTATTTCAAGGAGTCTATCGTATTTTCGCGATATTCTGGTAACTCTCGCGTGATTTGACTTGATGGGTCCGTGTATGACTCAGGGGTTATTCTGAATCGCTCCGGGGGAATGGGGATCTTAATTCTGTCAGGTTCTGGATTTGGGTTAGAAATTTCTTTCGGGGGTAATTGATCAGTTAGTTCCTCCAGGGTTTCATCTTCCGGACAAATCATGATCGATTGTGGGACGCCTAAGGCTTCATTGTGCAGAGGTATACCCCATGACACTCTTTTCTTTGGGCCTGCTCGGGACGTTGTTTTCGGGGGGCTCGCGTTCTCGAGGAGATTCGGTGTTTTCTCTTCTTTTCTGGGTAGACCCTTCCCGGTGATAATGCGCATTTCCGTTTCTGGGCCCCGCGGAGTGTTTATGGTTCGGAAGGTAGGTTCGCAGTCTTCCTCTTCTGCCTCTGTCCAGGTAGGCGGCGCGTCCAAGCTTTTTAAGAAGGCTAGTTCATCGTACGTATATTGGCCCTTGTAGGGACCTTCCGCGATCATGGGGGAAAATGGGACTTCGAAATCTTCGACAACGTGGTGATCAGGTTGTCGGTACGGTATTAATCCCGGAGAGTCCTCGTCTTCCCTACTCTTCAAGATTGTGATTTCTTCCTCGGTTAACGGACCGACACTCGAATCGTCGCTTCCGAAAGTGAAATCCAGGATGGTTTTTTCCTGGTCCGTATCTTCATCCAAGAATTCGGGCATCCCCGTTCGTTCTTCGACTGTGTCCAGAACGGTAGAGTTGGCTCTGCTCTCCATACCGTCAGTAATTTCTCCTGCTTCAGTGGAATCGTCAATAAGCGACGGTGGTTCTTCGTAGTTCGGCCTTGGCATGGCTTGGCGACGCGCCTGTACGCGTGTTCCTATCCCTTCATCGTCGCCCTTTGGTGGGTTTTCCTCTTCGATAGTCGGGAATGCGTGCGAAACCGGGTTTCGGGATAGCGCGTCGGCGTTCGCGTTAACACGGCCGGGTTTATAGACGATCTCGTAATTGTAGTCAGCGAGTGTAATTTTCCATCGAGCGAGTCGCGACATTAGATCTTTTACCGAGAATAACCATTGCAGTGGCCGGTGATCAGTGACTAAGGAGAATTTTCGCCCGTAGATATAAGTACGGAATTGTTTTACGGCGTAAATTATCGCGAGGCATTCCTTTTCGGTAGTTGAGTAATTTTCTTGAGCAGAATTGAGCACTTGTGAGGCGTACGCTATTGGTGGATCTTCGCCTATTTTACCTTGGCTTAGTATTGCCCCGATGGCTACGTCAGACGCGTCGGTTGTAATAATAAACGGTTCATCGTAATTCGGATAACGTAAAACTGGCTCTTTACAAAGCGCCTGGCGTAGGTCTTCGAAGTTTTCCTGATGTTTTTCAGTCCAATAGAATGGAATTTTAGTGCTAGTCAAAGTTGCAAGGGGTTTAGCTCGTTTAGCCATATTTGGGATAAAGCGACGATAATAATTTACGAGACCCAAGAATTGTTTTACATTTTTACGGTTTTTAGGAACGGGGAATTCGGCGACGGCTTTAATCTTTTCTGGATTAGGACGTACTCCGTCAGCTGCGATTATATGACCTAGATATATAACTTTGTCTTTTAGGAACTTGGCTTTTTCCGTCTGTAGGGTTAAGTTATGCTTGCGTAAGCGTTCGAAGAAAGTCTCGAGTCGTTGCTTGTGCTCCGCGAGTGTACGCGAATATACAACCACGTCGTCTAGATACACGAATAACTCTTTCCCGATAAGCCCTCTCAGAACGTTGTTCATTAAACGCTGGAAGGTAGCCGGGGCGTTTTTTAATCCGAAAGGCATACGGAGGTATTCGTAGTGTCCGTCCGGTGTGGTAAACGCGGTTTTTGCACGGTCCTCGGGAGCCATAGGGATTTGATGGAAACCGTTTGCTAAGTCGAAAACTGAGAAATATTTGGCTCCACCTAGTCTATCGAGAATGTCCGTGATTCGCGGTAGAGGAAAGCGGTCATCAATCGTTTTCGCGTTCG
The DNA here is from genome assembly GCA_929108735.1 of Andrena dorsata. Lineage (NCBI taxonomy): Eukaryota > Metazoa > Arthropoda > Insecta > Hymenoptera > Andrenidae > Andrena > Andrena dorsata. The sequence continues at coordinate 3,374,488 of OV815488.1, read as the reverse complement.
TAATTCTGAAATCTGCTATCACTCTCCATCGTTTCACTCCATCCTCGGTGGCCTTTTTCTCTACCACGTGCAAGGGTGAGTTATGCAGTGACGACGAAGGAGCGACTATTCCTAGCTCCTCCAAATTACGCGTTTGCTTGGTAATTTCTTCTTTCATCCGCGGGGGGTGCGGGTATTGTCTAGTGAACGTGGGCGTAGAATCTGTTAACGGGATAGTGTGTTCTATCGATGAGGTTACGCCAAGAGGGTCTCCCGGTACGAAAAACCTATCCGAATATCTTATAACCAAGATTTCGATTTTTCGACGCGTTTCCGGATCTAAGTCTTCCAATTTCAGCGTTTCGAATATATGCTGTAGACGTTCTTCGTCCGATTTTGGATCTACTCGGTATTCTCCCAGATCGAGGTCTTCGTTAGTGTCGAACTCTTCTCCGAAAGAGGGGGAGGGGCAATCTCGCTCGTCCTCTTCGGAACAGTCACCGTTTTCAGGGATGCAGATGTTTATTTCATTCGCGTTGGTCTCTGATTTATTAAAGTCTTTTAGAAAATCTTGGTGGCACTGCTTATAGCCCTCTAGCGTACCTTCTAAATCTTCAAAGTTGGAGAAAATTACGGGGCTGATTGGATGTTTCGCGGTTACCATCGTGCGCTGGTGGTATGAAACGATGGCTTCTTCCTGAAGCAGATACGGGCTTCCAACAAGGCCCGCAATCCCCTTAGGTAAATGGGGCATACGTATTACGTGAAATAATGCCCAGCTACCGTTAATTTTCAAGACGGTTGTCCCGAAGGTCAAGACCTTCCCGTTTAAACCGGTAATTTCAAGGGGGGTAGTACTTAAAACCCGGGCCCTTGAGCTTGCGGACCCGATTTCTAATAGGTTCAATGCCGAACCCGTGTCTATGATAAATTCTCCCTCACCGTTCTCCAATTGTTCTGCCTTGACTCGGATGCGGGGAGAGTCCGCTCGTAGGAGCGTTGTTGCGGGCTCTGGCTCCGGGGTGGATTTTGAGGTGGTCTTTGGGCCTGCGAGGAGGACCCGCCCGCCTCGTTCCGGTTGAACGGGCGGGCACGCTGGGAGTTTAAATGATCGGGCTTCTCAGGGGTAGTTTCACGTGCTTCTGGTCTCTGGGGTTCACGAGATTCATATGCCCGCGACTCGCGAGGAGGTTCATATCTTTCCGTTTCGCGAGGTCCATACCCGCGCGGTTCATATCCGCGGGGTTCGTATCCGCGAGGTTCGTAGGGATCATACAATCTAGGATCGCGAGGTTGTGACCGCCTATTATTCCAAGGTCTCCCGCGTGCTCCTCTTCCGCGGGGCGCACTCGGTCGGCGATCGTAGTACAACGGACGTTCGCCTTGCCTAGTCAGCAAGGACGATGGACGGCGCTCCGGCGTCGGATCGCGATAATACGGCTCGTGATAATATTCGTCTCGATAGCGAGGGGCACTATACGCGGAGTACGAGGAACGAGGCTCTTCATATGAGTCATTTTCGACATTAGGTTGCCTCCATTCAGTCCATCTACGCTGAGGGTCGTATGGGGACGGGGGACGCGCGCTCCGGTTGCCGTCGTACGTGTCGTCGCGCGGCAAGCCGGCCAGGTCTTGTTCACGTCTTTGCGTATGTAAAGCTAGATCGAATGCGTCGTTCAAAGATACGGGATTTGATAAAGCTACTTTAATCGAAATTCTTTGGGGTATTGCCGTAATAAATGAAGTTCGAGCCAATCTCTCCACGTCTATTAGAGTTCTCTCGACATTTTCTCCGATTAATTCCTCCGCCCTAACGGTTACCTGTCGGTACAGGCGGGCCACGCGGTGAATAAAGTCTATTAAACGCTCCCGGGGAAACATGCTTATACGTTCCAGTTCCAGTCGGAGCTCCTCATAACCGCGGCATGGGGAATATCGGACCCTTAGAAGGGAGAGCAGATCGGCCACACTTTTACAACCTTTGTCTTCGACATAATATCTAATGGGGTCTTTCAATTTGTAAATAAGCTCGGTCAGAAATCTGTCTTCCTGACCGGGCGGTACGCGTTTTATGGCGCGCTGTATCGAGGCAGCGAAGTCCTCCAAAGTTACAAAATCAGGGTCAAAACGAGGAGTATTGTCAAGCGCCCGATATACTCTCTCCTCATCTTCTCGGGAACGCCATACGTCTAGTGCAGACATTTCTAGGTCGTTCGTCCGTGAACCGAACGATAGTCGATTGTTCGGCAAAGTCGACAGGGGAGGAGGAATTGTAGGAGGAGCTGTATCAGGTATTTGGGAATTAGAGGTATTATTTGGAGGTGATCTCAGGATACCACCAGGCATTGTTAAGCAATGCTTTGCAAGACTTTAGATAGCAGGAAGTATAGTCAAGTTACGAGCAGATAAAATTGCGGCTGGTCGCGAAAGATACGACGGCACGCTCTCTTTTACATATATAATAAGTATAAAATAAGGGAATAAAATCCCACTTCTGACACCAGTTTGTTACGTCCTGAAGGGACTTTTGTGAACCACCCCGAGCGGTTAGGGTGACTCACCGGGTTCTTGCTCTATCAAGGTGCTAAAGCACGCCTTGACTATACTCGCGGGGGGAAGAGGATGGTGATAAGGGGTTAAACCAAAGAATACAATAGGTATAAAGGAAAACAATAGAGAAAAATATATTGTTACATAGAAGATTCTGGATTATCCTACCTTGAGACGGCGCTTCGTCTCAGCTGTCGCTCGCAGGTCTTAGCTTACGGGGTGATTCGCCTAGTCGTTATCGCCTCGCTCGCGTGCCGCTCGAACGCCGTAGGTCGCGGTCGTCCTCTTCGCTGGCACTCGGGGTTTGACGAACTCGCGCGTCTATCGTCGGTCGCTCGCGTTACAATCTGTCGCGTTCGCGTTTACACGTACACGCGCGTGGTTGCTCTCCCGGCTATGCCGTTCGCTGTACGTCGGATGGAGTTACGCCACGGCGGATGATCGCGGCCGAACGCGATTCTGTGTTTGTAATTTCGTAAAGTCGAAGACGCGGTTCTTTGATAGGGACGGTTTCCCTCGATTTATTACGATGGATTCTTGAAAACGCCTAACTTCGATACTACGGAGTTTCCCCCGAATCGCGGTGGTCCGTATCGGCGCGTAAGTGCCCTCCCGGCTAGGCCGTTTCTCGGTACGTCGGATGGAGGCACACTTCGCCTAACCTGATCGGCCGAGCGCGATTCGAAGTTCTCCCTGCGTAGCACGTTCGCTAGTCTGTTCTCAATGGAATCCAAAAATTGACTCCTTACTTTTCGCATCGCGGGCCGCTCGTCGGACGATTTCGCACGATGGGGGAAACTGCCCCGTCGGCAGTTGTTTCGCTCGCGAAGGTTCTGGGCCCGGGCCGGCGACGGTCACGTTGACGCTCCGCGTGTCGCTTCACGTTCTTTGACAACGTGACCGGCACGCGCGAGGCGATTCCGCTGAATCGCCGCCGGAAAAATACGCGAGGACAACGAGGACGGATGGACCTGAAGGGACCACGTAACATATATATATGTGTGTGTGTGTGTGTGTACGCAATGAGCGTTAATAACGTAAAAATGATAACTGTTATGGGGTGATGTACGTATAATAATGTGAAATAATAGGCTTACGGTATTTGCCGTAGAACACTGATTTTAACGCTGTTGTAAGCTAACACAGTGAAAAATAGCTATAGCAACGTAACGCTTCGCGGGAGTGGTTTCCGTAGAAGATAGTTACGGCCTCTGGGGCCCTTCTACTTATGTGATTTTGAAGATTGTAAGGGATGAAGGGTACGCGCGGTCTTCACCTTGACCTAATTGCAAATGTGTGTCGCAGTAATATTATTAATAGATTTAGTCTTCCGGGGTTTTTATACGGGCTTGTATTCAACATTCGCCGTAAAGTCTTCCGGGGTTTTTATACATAGGTTTCTTGAAAAGGGAATAATTAACCCATTTGATGGAGTTTAGGAGGTCGTATTGGAAAGGGGTAAGTGAGGTATTGCCTCCTTTGGTCATAGAGAGGGTGTGAGACGTGGTCTCGATTTAAGAGGAGGTTTTAGGGACGAGGGACTTGTTTAATGTAGATTTGGAGGGAAGTGGTCATGCCACCTAAGTCGAAGAGGGGTTTTGGAAGTAGTAATTGATCATCTTGAGATGGGGACCGCTAAGGTACATCGCCAAGGTGATCGGTGATTTGGGGAAAGGGGTTAGTCTTGAGTTCGATGGATTTTGATGGAGTTATGTCGAGATTTATGAGGGAGAAGTTATAATATTACCGCGCGAAAATTTGTGGGACGTCACAGCCTCATCTCGCATCCCGGTTCATCGTGTTTGTCCCGCACTGGGCATCGCTGGGCGCCTGGCAAATTACTCAATTGTGGGGCCCGAAATCCTCCTATACATCAGTCGGTATCGCAGATCGCTGACGGGGATACAGTTTTGAACAATGATATCCTTCTGGGTGCTTTCCAACAAATGCTTGACCGGGGTCTCTCGAATCTTCGCGAGGAGATGAAACGTGAATACAAGGCTGAAATGGGCAGGCTTTCCACGACACTGACTGGACTTGTAAATAGGATGGATGAATTTGAGGCTAGATTAGATCATCTGGATTGTGCGAAAGATCCGGAGGATGAGGAATCCATCATTGCTGAGATTGATGAAAGGCGCAGAAGATCTAGCAACATAATAATACGGGGACTGGATGAAGCTGTTACCGGTGCCATTTCTTCTAACTCCATTTCTCAACAACATGTAGCTGTTGCCGAGCAAGTAAAAGAGACTTTGCAATCAGTTACCGAACCAAATCCTACCATAATTCGAGCGTACAGACTTGGGAAGAGAGTGAGTGGAAGAACCAGGCCTATCTGTGCTGTATTGTCGTCCCCAGAGGAAGTTCGCCTAGTACTCAGGAATAAGTCCATGATCCAGGATCCTGTCCGCATTTATTCTGATCTAACGACCAAACAACGAAATTACTTGCAAAACTTAAGAGATCAATTGAAAATTTTGCATGAAAAAGGTGAAACGGACTGGACCATCAGGTACTTTAATGGTGCTCCAAAAATCGACAAAGGTCAAGTCACTCCCCCAAAAAACTCGTTGTGAAGCCATTAGTATACTACCAGAATGTTGGACTTCCGTTTCCGGTGTGACTGAGAGAGAGCGTGTGAAAGAAACATAGGAAATTAGAAGTAGTGGAAAGAGGTGAGGAAAGTGTAGGAGAGAACGAGAAAGTGTGGAGGCACACAGTGGCGTAGGAGGAAGGTGTAGGACGCAGGCGAAGCGTGGGGGTAGGGAAGGCAAAGGAGGTACGACGGTCAAAAGAATTTGGAGGTTAGGGCGAAAGAAGTGAATAAGGGGGAAAAAGGGGGTTAGAAGTGAAAGGGAGAGTGTGGAGGTAGCGAAGAAGTGAGAAGAATGAATTGTATACAACAGGATCGTGGAGAAGGCGAAGGGGGATTGAGAGGGAAAAGAGTTTGGAGGTTAGGGTATCGCAGGTAGCGGCGCAGGAGTTGAGGAAAGAAAGTCGGTAAGGTAGGAAGCGAAGAGTAGGCAAGGAAGGAAACGTACGTGCAGCTAGCGAAAGTATAGGAAGGACATTAGGAAGGAGTAAGAATGGGAGACGAAAGGGGAGAAGAAGAGGAGACAGGAATAGGGATAAGGAAAAGGTAGAAAGAATACAGAGGGAGAGAAGTAACTGTTAGAAAGCTTTTAGAAAGATCGGCGCAAAGGACTGCAGGAGCGATATCAAAGCACGACGAAGAGTCTTAATCTATTTTAACACAAGGACTTTACAGAAACGTTCACTATTACACTTATATTTAATTATGTACAACGTTACAATAAACAATACACTATTTACAATCACGACAACTATTATTTAATAAGGTGGTTTAACGCAAGCAAGCGCGTTAAATCCCGTAAGTACTAAAGTCCGTTACAAGCAAGGCGTAACGTTCTGAAGTAATAAGTGCGAGAGAGAGCAAAGTTAAGGCGTGTTGACAGAAGCAAGGCTGCGAACAGAGAGCGATCCAGGAAACCGCGGTCAATTTCCTGGAAGGAAGAAGCTTCCCCTTCCATCGATCGCGAGTCGATGGAAGGGGTGCTGATCGCTGCTCCACATGAGTCAGCGGGCTGAGCTACTAATTGCCTAATTGTTGACGTATCTGTGAGATGGCGCAAGAATGTCTCTTTTCTTGAACAGTAACAGTACGGGAAGAATAGAAGAATATTTTGGTAAAAAAAGGGTGAGGGTGGAAAATGATATGGAGAGGGAGGAGGCTTTCAGAAGCAGTAAGGTAGTGGCAAGATCGCCACAAGGGCAGGGGAAAGGAGGGAAAGGAGAGGAAGAAGGTAAAGAAGAGATGATGGAAATATTGAAGATTATGAGGAGGGAGATAGCAGAGGGGAGGGAGGAGGTAAGGGAGGTAGCGAAGAAGCAGGAAGAAAGACTGAAAAAAGAAATAACGGAATTAAAGGAAGAGTTGAGAAGGAGAGACGAGATATGGGAGGAGGAAAGGAGGGAGACGAGGAGGGAAATAGAGAAATTGAAAGAGAGAGTAGAAAAAATAGAGGAGGAAGGAGGAAAGGGGGAGGGAGGGATAAATGAAAGAATAGAAAAGCTAGATTTAGAAATGAAGGAAGGGAAAGAAAAAAAGAGAGGAGAAGATAGAAGAGAAGGTAAAAGAACTAGAGTGGAGATTGGAAGAAAAGGAGGAGGAATAATATGTTAGTGAAAGGAATACAAGGAAGGGGGGAGAATGTGAAGGATGAGGTGGAGAAGCTATTCAAAAGCATAGGAGTAGAAGAAGAGATAGAATCAGTAAAAACAATAGGGAAGGGGGAAGGGATGGTGATAGGAAACGCTAATAGGAGGCGATTGGAACGCAAGGACGGGCAGGGGAGGAGGATGGGAAATGGAGGGAGGGGAGAAGTGATAAGAGAGTCGAAGGATGAGGTTGAAAATGCGGAGGGAAAAAAACTAATAAGATGGCTCGAAGAGCAGGGATGGGGAATATTATATGGAATAACAAAAGGCGATGAAAGGGGTGAGTACACATACGTAGTAGGGTGTATCGAAAAAACTAAAAGTGGTTGTAGCGATTGAGCCTAGTGCGGAAAAGTTGTCGGTTGACATTACTAAAACATGTGTAAAATTTGAACTTAATCAGTTAGTATCTTCTGTTCTGTCCAGAGGCTCAAAGTATCAAAACTTTACCGAAATAATTGGGAAATACCGAACTTTCTAAAAGCAACTTATTCCAAAACGATATTTGTGTCAAAACGATTCATAAGGACAAACTGCCGCAAAATATCCATCTCATGTCGTGTCAGCCTCCAAGAATGTAGAAAAGGTTGAGGTTAAGAGAAATTTATAGAGAAGAAAGGAAAAAATTTCCCTACTCACGGCCGAGAAAGTATTCAGTGTTTTTTTTACAACTCTTCGCCCGCTTCTATTTTATTTAGTGTTGCTAGAAAGAGACTCAGAACTCACCATGTGAAGGTGGTTGCACCTCGAGTTCAACCCCCCTACCCATTACCCAACCAACCACCCATGAAGAACTAAAAAATTATGTCTTAAGTATTTTTATGAAATCTGCTTTTGTATTGAATACTGGGAGTTCAGCTCTTGCCTCCAGTGTGGCTCGAATATAGCCATCTCTTGCAACTTCTCCACATACCTTTGAAGATGCCTCCGTGACTAGCTTTACGGTTCGCTCTACTGCCTGAGTGTGAGATGGGAACTTATAGTAGTCCCACTCAATTGGTATAGGACTCGCTAGTGAGCTCTGCAGCTCATCAGAAGTTACATGAGATAGAACAGGAGGTGCGAAGACCTCGCAAGAAGACCAATCTATCATGTGGACATAGTGTTTTGCCTGAAAATTCAATGGAGGCACACAGAACGTGCGTATAGGGCTAGAATCAACTACAGTGGCTCTGGCCTCTATAATTTTTCTAACGGCTGTTTTACGAATATCTGCTCTTTCGTCTGCCAGCATACAAAGCAGCAGATTTTCTGGAGCAGTAAAGAACGCATTTCTTGAAATAACACGATCTACGACCACCAAATATTTTTTGGGCAAGTATCTCGTCGACGTTATGAAAGAGAAAATGTGTTTCCCGCCATCCTTAATAGACTGCTGAGTTTTAATTCGAAACCAGAAGGGAGCGTAAACTTTTATTACATACTCAGCAAGTATCCTCAAACTTGATGAAGGTTTCTTGACTGACATATATAACCTCAGAATTCGATTGGCTGTTGTAAGCCAGCGAGACATATTAAGTGGTCCAGGGTCACGATTTGCGAAATCAGGAGTACATATGCCTGACTTTAAAGTCTGGACACAAAGAAAGAGGTATTGCTGATCCTTGCTCAGCGTGTCCAGATTAACAATCGGCAAGTCACAGGTATTATTAATTTTTTTAAACGAAACCACTGCACGTTTCTCACAACCAGGCAGCATTTTTCCAACAGGACCAGAGTATGAACTAGGCCCGGTCGTGCAACCATCAACTTTCTGAAACAAGTGTCTGAAAGGAAGTTCATTGAAGTGTAATAAGCAAATTACCCATTGCAAAGCTTTACCGCACATCAATTCAAGCCTCCGAATTACTCCGCCATTGATCCCAGTGTTTACGGCAGTTCCATCTGAACCTACAAGCAGTAGTTCACTAAGGCCGCTCGGAACCTTTGTGTAGACGTGCTCGAATATAGCATTCGCAATGTCATTGGCACCACCAGATTTCGGTGTAACGTGTCCAATATACTTTGCACCCGGTTCCTTTATTAGACAATAATGGCCTTCGACAATTGTTTTGCGATAATATTTATTATTTCGTTTCTCTTGGAACGATGTCTGGTCATGTCGACCGTCAAAGTATAGGCCCTTCACTTGCATAGTACTCTCTGACTGTGCTCCGATCTGCAGTTCAGAACGAACCCTTAATCGTTCTCTGGCTATTTTGCTCTTGTCCGTAACAAACGAACTGTCACTCCTAGAAACTAAGCCAATGTCCTGGACAAAACTTGAAGTAATAGCGGCTGCAGCTCTGTGTGAAACTCCAAACCTATCTGCAGCAAGAGCTGTTTTTGTGAGCTTCGCTCGCATTTGAGAACTAGAGACTAAGAGTGTATTAGGTCGAAAGTTGTCATCAGAATCAGAATCAGTCACTTCTGTGGACTTCAGAGATTGAACAATGGAAGAAGCAACGCCTGAAGTAGTGGTCTCACGGCGATATGAACGTTTGAGGGCACCTGCCTCTCTTCGCTCAGCCCGTTTTTTTAGTTTTTCTGTCTCAATAAGATCAGGACAACCAATAACCATCCGTCTAACAGCTCTTTGATCAGAGAGAAAATCTCGTTCTTTTAATGGTACCTTTTGCAGTTTAGGGCAAGAGCAATGTGCAAAGTCTGCACATTTGCAAGAAGCAACATCGAAAAGCTTGCATGCGTGTTCTTTAAATGTATCAATCTTGATCCGTATGTTCACACTTTCATTATACTTTCGATTGTCACTTCTCATGGAAATGTATTTTTTGTGATAAGCGTGTATTTTAGCAATAACACGTTTTTCAGTTACTGCTGGAATAGATGCTTTATCATACAACGCTAGAATCTGTGCGGCAACATTTGCTGCAATATCAGAAAAGGAAGGCTCCTTGTTACCTCCTGACTTCTGTCCAAGATATCGCCTCTGATAGGCACAACATCTGAGAACATCCTCATGTGTTGGAAGATTGTTGCCAAAATCCTTGGGATGTCCGAAAAAAGGACAGTCAAAAGTTTGTCGAAGGGAAAACTTTGAGGGTTTTGACATTTCTTACTGGCTTAAAGTACTCGCTTAGGAAAATCGCTTAGGAAAATCGCTTAGGAAAATCGCTTAAGAAAATCGCTTAAGAAAAAACACGCCGTTGCCCGGCCTTCTTATATTCATCTACTGCTGTATCTCACCTGCGAGAAGCGCTCGGTCGGGTCGCCACCTGGCGGTAGTGTTGCGTCCAAAGCAATGTCAATGCGAACTAAATACACAGCGGTACTAGCGTGACACTACTGGCGATAAATTGGATATTTCTCAATTATTTCAGCAAAATTTCGAAATTTGAGCCTCTGGACAGAACAGAAGATACTAACTGATTAAGTTCAAATTTTACACATGTTTTAGTAATGTCAACCGACAACTTTTCCGCACTAGGCTCAACCGCTACAACCACTTTTAGTTTTTTCGATACACCCTAATACGTAGGGCCAAGAAGTGAGACGGTGATAGACTATGTGATCGCAGACGTAGGAATTGGGGATAAGCTGGAAAGTCTAAGGGTAGGAGAGGAGGTTGACTCAGACCACCACCCACTGATTGTAACATTGAAGGACAAGGCAGAAAAAAGGAGGATGGATGAGGGAGGAAGGAAAAATAGAGCGAGAGGCGTGTGGAATGAGAGCGGTAGGGAGAAATTCAGGGAGGCTGTGGCAGGGATAAGGGAGAGGAGTGGCGAGAATAGGAACCCAAGAGTAGAAGAGGAGATTACAGAGGGAAAGATAAAAATAAGGGCAGCACTTAAGGCGAGTGGTGGAGAAGAGAAAAGAAAGAAAAGAGGATGGTGGGACGAAGAGTGTGCGGAAGCAAAGAGAAGCACAAGATTAGCGCTGAGGAGATGGAGCAGAGGTAGAGGTGAGGCGCAGAGTATAAGGAGGAAAAGAGAAAGAATCAAAGAAAATGCGAAGAGAAGAAAAAAGAAGAAGCAGAGAAGTACGTTAAAGAAGCTGAGCAGGCGAAAAGTGAGAGAGAAGTATGGGAGGTGGTAAATAGAGGGAGGAAAAGAAGAAGGAGGGTGAACGAGGAGGTAGAACTGGAAGAGTGGAAGCAATATTTTATGAGGATACTGGGGGGTGTAGAGAGAAGAGTAGTGGTGGGGAAAGAGAAAATGCGAGAAATAGAGGCAGAGGGGGCGATAGAACTGGAAGAAGTGATCAAAATAGTAAGGAAACTGAAAAACGGAAAGGCGACGGGGCGTGATGAAGTGCCGAATGAAGTATGGAAGTACGGAGGGCTGCAAGTGCCGAAGTGGTTATGGAAAGTGATAGGTAGGATATGGAGAGGAGAGGGATGGCCGGAGGAATGGAATGAAGGGCTAATAGTGCCGATAATTAAAAAGGGAGAGGGGATTGGAGTGGAGGAGTATAGAGGGGTGACGATAATGGACACAATGTATAAGGTGTATGCGTCGGTAATCGCGGAGAGGCTAGACAGGGAAATGGAAGCAGGGCAAATGATCCCAGACAATCAAACAGGATTCAGGAGAGAAAGGGGGACGTTGGACAATGTGTATGTCCTAAACTTCATAAAGGGATAGCGAAGAAGAAAGAAAAGATAGTGGCACTATTTGTGGACTTAAAGGCAGTGTTTGATACGGTAGATAGAGGGATACTGTGGAAGGCCATGGAGGAAAGAGGAGTAAGTGAGAGAATAAGGAAGAGAATAGAGGAAAAATAGAGGAAAAATACAGGGAAACAAGAAGTAGGGTGAGGGTGGGCGAGGAGGTGGGAGATTGTTTTTGGACAGCGAGAGGAGTAAGACAAGGATGCCCGCTGAGCTCATATCTATTTAACTTGTTAATGGCAGATATGGAGGAAGATTTGGAAAGAGGAGGATGGGGAGGAGTAAAGGTGGGGAACGAAAAGATAAGATCGTTAGCATATGCCGATGACATAGTGCTGCTAGCGGAAGAGGAAGGTGAAATGCTGGGAATGATCAAAAGGCTGGAAAGATACTTGGATAGGAAGAGGCTAGTGTTACATGGGCCCTTCAGGTCCATCCGTCCTCGTTGTCCAGCGTATTTTTCCGGCGGCGATTCAGCGGAATCGCCTCGCGCGTGCCGGTCACGTTGTCAAAGAACGTGAAGCGACACGCGGAGCGTCAACGTGACCGTCGCCGGCCCGGGCCCAGAACCTTCGCGAGCGAAACAACTCCCGACGGGGCAGTTTCCCCCATCGTACGAAATCGTCCGAGGTGCGGCCCGCGTTGCGTAGAGTCGGCAGTCAATTTTTGGATTCGGTTGAGAACGGACTAGCGAACGTGCTACGCAGGGCAAACTTCGAATCGCGCTCGGCCGATCAGGTTGGGCGAAGTGTGCCTCTATCCGACGTACCGAGAAACGGCCTAGCCGGGAGAGCACTTACGCGCCGATACGGACCACCGCGATTCGGGGGAAACCCCGTAGTATCGAAGTTAGGCGTTTTCAAGAATCCATCATAATAAATCGAGGGAAACCGTCCCTATCAAAGAACCGCGTCTTCGACTTTACGCGATTACAAACACAGAATCGCGTTCGGCCGCGATCATCCGCCGTGGCGTAACTCCATCCGACGTACAGTGAACGGCATAGCCGGGAGAGCAACCACGCGCGTGTACGTGCAAACGCGAACGCGACAGATTGTAACGCGAGCGACCGACGATAGACGCGCGAGTTCGTCAAACCCCGAGTGCCAGCGAAGAGGACGACCGCGACCTACGGCGTTCGAGCGGCACGCGAGCGAGGCGATAACGACAAGGCGAATCACCCCGTAAGCTAAGACCTGCGAGCGACAGCTGAGACGAAGCGCCGTCTCAAGGTAGGATAATCCAGAATCTTCTATGTAACAATATATTTTTCTCTATTGTTTTTTCTTTATACCTATTGTATTCTTTGGTTTAACCCCTTTTCACCTTCCTCTTCCCCCGCGAGTATAGTCAAGGCGTGCTTTAGCACCTTGATAGAGCAAGAACCCGGTGAGTCACCCTAACCGCTCGGGGTGGTTCACAAAAGTCCCTTCAGGACGTAACAAACTGGTGTCAGAAGTGGGATTTTATTCCCTTATTTTATACTTATTATATATGTAAAAGAGAGCGTGCCGTCGCTATCTTCCGCGACCAGCCGCAATTTTATCTGCTCGTAACTTGACTATACTTCCTGCTATCTAAAGTCTTGCAAAGCATTGCTTAACAATGCCTGGTGGTATCCTGAGATCACCTCCAAATAATACCTCTAATTCCCAAATACCTGAGACAGCTCCTCCTACAATTCCTCCTCCCCTGTCGACTTTGCCGAACAATCGACTATCGTTCGGTTCACGGACGAACGACCTAGAAATGTCTGCACTAGACGTATGGCGTTCCCGAGAAGATGAGGAGAGAGTATATCGGGCGCTTGACAATACTCCTCGTTTTGACCCTGATTTTGTAACTTTGGAGGACTTCGCTGCCTCGATACAGCGCGCTATAAAACGCGTACCGCCCGGTCAGGAAGACAGATTTCTGACCGAGCTCATTTACAAATTGAAAGATCCTATTAGATATTATGTCGAAGACAAAGGTTGTAAAAGTGTGGCCGATCTGCTCTCCCTTCTAAGGGTCCGATATTCCCCATGCCGCGGTTATGAGGAGCTCCGACTGGAACTGGAACGTATAAGCATGTTTCCCCGGGAGCGTTTAATAGACTTTATTCACCGCGTGGCCCGCCTGTACCGACAGGTAACCGTTAGGGCGGAGGAATTAATCGGAGAAAATGTCGAGAGAACTCTAATAGACGTGGAGAGATTGGCTCGAACTTCATTTATTACGGCAATACCCCAAAGAATTTCGATTAAAGTAGCTTTATCAAATCCCGTATCTTTGAACGACGCATTCGATCTAGCTTTACATACGCAAAGACGTGAACAAGACCTGGCCGGCTTGCCGCGCGACGACACGTACGACGGCAACCGGAGCGCGCGTCCCCCGTCCCCATACGACCCTCAGCGTAGATGGACTGAATGGAGGCAACCTAATGTCGAAAATGACTCATATGAAGAGCCTCGTTCCTCGTACTCCGCGTATAGTGCCCCTCGCTATCGAGACGAATATTATCACGAGCCGTATTATCGCGATCCGACGCCGGAGCGCCGTCCATCGTCCTTGCTGACTAGGCAAGGCGAACGTCCGTTGTACTACGATCGCCGACCGAGTGCGCCCCGCGGAAGAGGAGCACGCGGGAGACCTTGGAATAATAGGCGGTCACAACCTCGCGATCCTAGATTGTATGATCCCTACGAACCTCGCGGATACGAACCCCGCGGATATGAACCGCGCGGGTATGGACCTCGCGAAACGGAAAGATATGAACCTCCTCGCGAGTCGCGGGCATATGAATCTCGTGAACCCCAGAGACCAGAAGCACGTGAAACTACCCCTGAGAAGCCCGATCATTTAAACTCCCAGCGTGCCCGCCCGTTCAACCGGAACGAGGCGGGCGGGTCCTCCTCGCAGGCCCAAAGACCACCTCAAAATCCACCCCGGAGCCTGAGCCCGCAACAACGCTCCTACGAGCGGACTCTCCCCGCATCCGAGTCAAGGCAGAACAATTGGAGAACGGTGAGGGAGAATTTATCATAGACACGGGTTCGGCATTGAACCTATTAGAAATCGGGTCCGCAAGCTCAAGGGCCCGGGTTTTAAGTACTACCCCCCTTGAAATTACCGGTTTAAACGGGAAGGTCTTGACCTTCGGGACAACCGTCTTGAAAATTAACGGTAGCTGGGCATTATTTCACGTAATACGTATGCCCCATTTACCTAAGGGGATTGCGGGCCTTGTTGGAAGCCCGTATCTGCTTCAGGAAGAAGCCATCGTTTCATACCACCAGCGCACGATGGTAACCGCGAAACATCCAATCAGCCCCGTAATTTTCTCCAACTTTGAAGATTTCGAAGGTACGCTAGAGGGCTATAAGCAGTGCCACCAAGATTTTCTAAAAGACTTTAATAAATCAGAGACCAACGCGAATGAAATAAACATCTGCATCCCTGAAAACGGTGACTGTTCCGAAGAGGACGAGCGAGATTGCCCCTCCCCCTCTTTCGGAGAAGAGTTCGACACTAACGAAGACCTCGATCTGGGAGAATACCGAGTAGATCCAAAATCGGACGAAGAACGTCTACAGCATATATTCGAAACGCTGAAATTGGAAGACTTAGATCCGGAAACGCGTCGAAAAATCGAAATCTTGGTTATAAGATATTCGGATAGGTTTTTCGTACCGGGAGACCCTCTTGGCGTAACCTCATCGATAGAACACACTATCCCGTTAACAGATTCTACGCCCACGTTCACTAGACAATACCCGCACCCCCCGCGGATGAAAGAAGAAATTACCAAGCAAACGCGTAATTTGGAGGAGCTAGGAATAGTCGCTCCTTCGTCGTCACTGCATAACTCACCCTTGCACGTGGTAGAGAAAAAGGCCACCGAGGATGGAGTGAAACGATGGAGAGTGATAGCAGATTTCAGAATTACGAACGCGAAAACGATTGATGACCGCTTTCCTCTACCGCGAATCACGGACATTCTCGATAGACTAGGTGGAGCCAAATATTTCTCAGTTTTCGACTTAGCAAACGGTTTCCATCAAATCCCTATGGCTCCCGAGGACCGTGCAAAAACCGCGTTTACCACACCGGACGGACACTACGAATACCTCCGTATGCCTTTCGGATTAAAAAACGCCCCGGCTACCTTCCAGCGTTTAATGAACAACGTTCTGAGAGGGCTTATCGGGAAAGAGTTATTCGTGTATCTAGACGACGTGGTTGTATATTCGCGTACACTCGCGGAGCACAAGCAACGACTCGAGACTTTCTTCGAACGCTTACGCAAGCATAACTTAACCCTACAGACGGAAAAAGCCAAGTTCCTAAAAGACAAAGTTATATATCTAGGTCATATAATCGCAGCTGACGGAGTACGTCCTAATCCAGAAAAGATTAAAGCCGTCGCCGAATTCCCCGTTCCTAAAAACCGTAAAAATGTAAAACAATTCTTGGGTCTCGTAAATTATTATCGTCGCTTTATCCCAAATATGGCTAAACGAGCTAAACCCCTTGCAACTTTGACTAGCACTAAAATTCCATTCTATTGGACTGAAAAACATCAGGAAAACTTCGAAGACCTACGCCAGGCGCTTTGTAAAGAGCCAGTTTTACGTTATCCGAATTACGATGAACCGTTTATTATTACAACCGACGCGTCTGACGTAGCCATCGGGGCAATACTAAGCCAAGGTAAAATAGGCGAAGATCCACCAATAGCGTACGCCTCACAAGTGCTCAATTCTGCTCAAGAAAATTACTCAACTACCGAAAAGGAATGCCTCGCGATAATTTACGCCGTAAAACAATTCCGTACTTATATCTACGGGCGAAAATTCTCCTTAGTCACTGATCACCGGCCACTGCAATGGTTATTCTCGGTAAAAGATCTAATGTCGCGACTCGCTCGATGGAAAATTACACTCGCTGACTACAATTACGAGATCGTCTATAAACCCGGCCGTGTTAACGCGAACGCCGACGCGCTATCCCGAAACCCGGTTTCGCACGCATTCCCGACTATCGAAGAGGAAAACCCACCAAAGGGCGACGATGAAGGGATAGGAACACGCGTACAGGCGCGTCGCCAAGCCATGCCAAGGCCGAACTACGAAGAACCACCGTCGCTTATTGACGATTCCACTGAAGCAGGAGAAATTACTGACGGTATGGAGAGCAGAGCCAACTCTACCGTTCTGGACACAGTCGAAGAACGAACGGGGATGCCCGAATTCTTGGATGAAGATACGGACCAGGAAAAAACCATCCTGGATTTCACTTTCGGAAGCGACGATTCGAGTGTCGGTCCGTTAACCGAGGAAGAAATCACAATCTTGAAGAGTATGGAAGACGAGGACTCTCCGGGATTAATACCGTACCGACAACCTGACCACCACGTTGTCGAAGATTTCGAAGTCCCATTTTCCCCCATGATCGCGGAAGGTCCCTACAAGGGCCAATATACGTACGATGAACTAGCATTCTTAAAAAGCTTGGACGCGCCGCCCACCTGGACAGAGGCAGGAGGGGAAGACTGCGAACCTACCTTCCGAACCATAAACACTCCGCGGGGCCCAGAAACGGAAATGCGCATTATCACCGGGAAGGGTCTACCAAAAAAAGAAGAGAAAACACCAAATCTCCTCGAGAACACGAGCCCCCCGAAAACAATGTCCCGAGCAGGCCCAAAGAAAAGAGTGTCATGGGGTATACCTCTGCACAATGAAGCCTTAGGCGTCCCACAATCGACCATGATTTGTCCGGAAGATGAAACCCTGGAGGAACTAACTGATCAATTACCCCCGAAAGAAATTTCTAACCCAAATCCAGAACCTGACAGAATTAAGATCCCCATTCCCCCGGAGCGATTCAGAATAACCCCTGAGTCATACACGGACCCATCAAGTCAAATCACGCGAGAGTTACCAGAATATCGCGAAAATACGATAGACTCCTTGAAATACGATAACCAACTGACGAAATGCAAAATGAAAAACGTAAGAACCACGCTTGCAGCAACTCCAGATAACTATGTTCACTTTATATCATCGGATAGAATACTAACCAGCCCAATTTGTAAAACTCTAAAAGCTATAGGACTTCTCGATGAAACAAAATTATTATCCGAAGAATTAACCAGAAATCGCGTCATAATTAGCCATAACGAAGAAGGAAAAATTTTTAGCATCGTGGGAGCGAGCAACTTTTACCACGAAATGAAAGAAGCCAACCTGGCATCAGCATTAATGGCGCTCAGGGACGCCGTGGAAAGCGAACACGTCCGCTCGTTTCGTATAGCGGCACATGGCGAAACCCTACACCGATTCGACGCTGAAACGCTCCAACGACATTTGTTAATCGTTTTCAGCCAAACTCCTATCACAATCAAAATTTGCACCGGTGAGGTTCAACAACCACCAAAATTGGAATGGGAAAATATTATCCGCCACTATCATGAAAGCCTGATAGGAGGACACAAGGGAGTGACAAAAACATACCGGCGCATACGTAGCGTTTTTGATTGGCCACATTTACACAGACACGTAGAGGATTACGTGCGAAGTTGCCCTAGCTGCCAAGAACAAAAGCTTATACGAATTAAAACACGGGAACTCATGCTAATTACCGATACGCCTGCACGGCCTTTTGATAAAGTAGCCTTGGACACCGTAGGACCGCTTCCCCCTACCCCTAGTGGAAACCGTCACATACTCACAATGCAATGTCTATTATCTAAATTTTGTATGGCCGTGCCCTTGCCCGACATACGAGCCATCACCGTGGCCGACGCGTTATCGCGTTACTTTATTGCAATCTTCGGTGCACCGCGCGCGATATTAACGGACCGCGGAACGAGCTTCATTAATAACACAATACAGGGAATAGCTCAAACGTTCAGAATTAAACACGTAACCACATCAGGATACCGACCACAGACTAACGGTTTTCTGGAAAGAAGCCATATCGTCTTAACAGAATACCTGAAACATTACTTGGAAAGATACGAAGACTGGGATCTGCTTCTCCCGTTCGCGATGTACTCATATAACACCTCGGTACACGAAGCCACAAAGTTCACACCATACGAGGTGGTTTTCGGACAACTAGCCCGAGATCCGTTTATACCGATGAGCCGCGAAGAATTATTAACGTACCCTACCCACGTACAAAATTTGGTAGAGCGCTTAGACGAAATCCGAAACACTACGCGATTAAATTTGGACTCAAGCAAATCACGTTCGAAAAATATTTATGACCGTAAAAGTAATCGAGTCACATTCGCGGTAAATGATCTTGTATATGTACAAAAGGAACCTCGACTTCATAAATTCGACCCCCAGTACATCGGCCCCTGGAAGATAAAAGCAATTACTGAACAAATTAACGCAATATTGGTTACGGACGAGGGTCAACAGCTAATTAAACATTTCGACAAATTAAAACATGCTTATATTAAAGAAAAGCCGCCTTGACGCTAATAGAGCGTATTCTACGTGGTTCCAGCTTATAACGGGCCAGCAGGAGGGCTCATATTGCCAATCCTCATAACCAAGGTCCCACATTCCGAAAATCGGATACCTTTTTCCTTCTTTACCTTACCTATTTTGTATTTTTAGTTTATTGTATTTTAGTTATTTACATAGAATAATTAAATTCTTACCCTTCTTCGTAATCTCACCTGTTTTTCGTATTTACAGTAGACAATTCCTTAAAACAATAGACTTCTCCGCGTCAGACTATTCGCAAAACCGTGAATTACAGCCACCATGAACGGACGTGGCCTTCTCCTATTTACGTTCCTATGGACAAGCGCAAGCAGTGACGTCATAGATGGGGACTACAAAATTTCGTCGCTAAACCCTAATCCGGGGCTATATTACGAGAAAATCCGACCCCTCCGAGTCTTTCACACGCAATGGAGATTGGTCACGGGGTTAGGAGTCACCGAAATACTGGCCTCGCGACCGCAAACGCAACCCCAAATCGACAGAATGAAAGCGCTATGTAAAACATACAACTGGACGTCTTGCCCGGCCGACACCCTTAACACGGTCCTGCAACGTAAACTCCTCGACGGTAAACGATATGAGGAATTGCTGCTCAACATATTAGGAAAGCCACAGTTCCCTCGTACCAAGCGATCGGTACCCTTGGGATTCATCGGATCGCTAAGTAAAGCCCTTTTTGGAACCCTGGACAGTGATGATGCGCAATATTACAACCAAGAAATAGATAAGCTATATAAAGATCAAAATCACCTCGCCGAATTACTAGGAAATCAAACTCATATTGTAAAATCGGAATTTCAAGACATACACCAAACGTTAAAAGCTGTAACAGGCACCGTGCGAACTATGGGCGATAGAATTAAGGAAATAGCGTCGGGTACTCTACAACTAGACGAGCGCGAAACGAAAATAGAATTAGAATTAGCCTTTTCTTCGTGGACGTTTCTAATGACAAGGCACGTGGACGAATATGTAACCGCGTTGATCGTAATTACAGACGCGCTGACGTTCGCGAAACTTGGTTTCCTACATCCGGCCGTTCTTTCTCCCAGCAAGCTAGCGCAGACTTGCGAACGAATTCGCGAAACTACTCCATATGAATTCCCGCTGACTCCGGAAGAATTGAGTTCCGAACAACTACAAGGGGTGACCAAATTAAACGTAGTTTATTCACAAGGCCGAATTATCTTGTCACTCGACATACCTTTATTAGATCAAATTCCCTTCGACCTTTATTACATTCAATCTTGTCCTTCTTTCCAAACTATATCGATCAATGTCTCTACTCCGATAATCATCAAACCAAGAACAGCATATTTAGCAATCAGTCATATCAACTCTCAATACTTCATGCCCGACGAGAACTACATCGAAGGATGCAGAAACCACCCTCGCATGTACATGTGCGAACTTAGCGTACCACTGCAAGATTTGGAAAAGGCACAAAGCTGCGAAACGGATGCCTTATTGAAACCACAAAACATCAGGTGGCCTAGCTGCAACATTCAAGCCCTTCCTGGAAGCCGAACTTTCCTCAAGAAGATGATAACACCCAACACCTGGTTATTTTCCGTCAAGGACACCCTGGCACTGCAGGTTCGATGCAATAAGCACGCTGCCGGATACGAAGTGCTACAGGGAGCAGGAATACTACAACTGAAAAGAGACTGTGAGGCCAAAATCGGGACCGACCAGATTTGGGCAATCGGTGTGGACACCGAGGAATTAACAACTATCTACAAACCATCGATTGGTATCAATATTTCGGAAATTCTGCCAACCCTCACGGAACATCATGTCAAAATTTTAACCGACTATCAGGAAAAGGAACCACAGTCAAACCTTCAAGATGCCCATGCGAAAGCAAACGCGATCGCACTGGATGACATTGAAAGACAAGCAAGAGAAATAGCCACCCACCACAGAGCCGAAAATTTATCAACATATGTCACGTATGGACTACCAGGACTAGGTGGCACCTTCATAATCATCCTAATCATCTGGATTGGATACCGTTTTTTGAGGAACCGCCGGAATCGACATCAAGAACCCTTAAGGAAAGAGACAAAAGTTAATATAGACATGGTACCTACCCGTCCCCCTCCTCAAATAATTTCCAGACCCCGTCCTTTAGCAATTACATCCTTTCCTCCAGATCTACCCGTTATACCATCCTCGAGGACAAGAGACAGAGCCCATGTAGAGCGAGCGAGAAGTTTCGCGGGTTCCGAGCCGTACTTCGAAGTATTCTAGGAAGTACCTTGCTGATAGCAGCAAGAATCCCCGCGCGCTAGCCCTAAGAACCGACCCCCACGAGGCGCTCTGCTGCGAAAATTAGATGGTAGGGATACTAGTATATAAGTTAGCAATTAAGTCAAGCGCGGACAGTCATTACAAATTTGTCACGGTCACCATAGTTGTCAGCCACAATGAGCATTCCAACTTTCAACGACACTAAATACCCGCGATCAAGCCTCGCCGAGGCAATCCTGCCAAGGCATTTACACGCCCCCTTCGGGCGCAGACTGTGCGTGAGGCCATCAAGTACTTATTTGGGAAACGGGCGAGTATGGACGCACCGGGAATTTAAAACCAAAACATTGTGCGGCGCCTGCGCTTGGTTGCGGCCACCAGCCGACTTCGAAGATTGGCGACAAACCCCGGTCCATTGGCTGGCAGAGGAAACGAGGGCCATCAGCCTGACTAAATGCACCCAGTGCAGGCGCCCACATCTACGATGGACGCCTGCGGGCAACTGCACCGGGTGCATCCGCGCAATACTGGATGTGGAGGCCAGATACCTCCCGGCGTTCCCGGTGCTCGCAGCGCCCAGGCCCTTGGAGCCCCCGAAACCAAGGGACATTCCCTGGATCGTCCCCGCCGGCGCGGAATAGGCGAGCGCCACCCTTTGCATTAGGTAACTACTAGATTCCTAAATTCCGAGTATATTGTAATCACGTAAGTGAAGCGAACAAATTGTAATTGTTTTCTGTCCGTTTCATTCGCAGCAGAGTATCGCCGATCCGCCCGAAGCCAACGGACGAACAACCGCAGCGCCGCTTATTATTATATCTAGCTTCCCTCCATTTTTGCTTTCATATTCTATAATTCGCTTCAACCCCCTGCCATTATTATTATTATTATTACTACTATTATTAGCTTTTCCCCCTTTTTTGCTTTTACAATTTCCCTAGCTTCCCCCATTTTTGCTTAGTATTATTATTATCATTATATTCATTTTTTTACTCTATGTAACAATATATGGGTTTAATTTTTTTTCTCCTAAAAAAGATTTATTTAATCGAAACACCTTGCGCCCTTTTAAACTTAAGCGTAGCGTTAGTTTTAAGTAGTAAGGTAAATGCACCAATAAGTAGCCGTTTAAGGAAACGGTGACAAAACATACATCTCGCGATTGGCCCAGTGGCCCAACTGTCATGTCCCAGTACCTAGCCATAGATTTCGTACTCTGGGAAAAAGGATTTCAAAAACCGATTCTTTGTCTTAAATCGAAAAATCTATTAAGGAAAATTAAGAAGTACAGAAATATAAAATTATTGTATAAATAAACATGATAAACAGTATAGAAAATAAAAATATACACATTATATTTATATAACAAGTAATAAAATTTTATTTTATATATACTATTACAATTATATCGGTATAATTTATTAAAAGTAGACTTAATTATTTTTCTTTTTTCGGCTATTAATTTTTAATTTCATTGTTAAGTTTTTTCTTTTATAATCAAATTACTTACCAGCTTTATTCCGAATATCGCGTCAGAAATTCACACTTTTTCTTCGTAATTTGTCTCGTACGACGTCGATCTAAAAAAACTATTATCCTATAATAATTATGCTCTTAACAAGAAGCACGCTTTTCTTAGCCATATCCTAACGAATGTCCGAAGACGCGTCATATCTCTGGCCTAAAGACTTTAAAATGGTATTTCTAAATATCTAGACAAAAAAAAACAAGACGAGATAACCTCAGATATCAAACCGAACAATGAAATAATGTAAATTATACCATACATGCATTTTATCTTACGTGCATAGTTTAATATTATTAATATTTCAACAGATGGTTAGGTATTGGTACATGGCTCGTTATTGGTACATTTACCTTAAACCGGAAAAACACGCAGGACAGCTTCGCACGCACGAACGAAACAGCCTCGCGAGGCCGTTTCGTGTCTAAGGGGGGAAGTGTTACGTGGTCCCTTCAGGTCCATCCGTCCTCGTTGTCCTCGCGTATTTTTCCGGCGGCGATTCAGCGGAATCGCCTCGCGCGTGCCGGTCACGTTGTCAAAGAACGTGAAGCGACACGCGGAGCGTCAACGTGACCGTCGCCGGCCCGGGCCCAGAACCTTCGCGAGCGAAACAACTGCCGACGGGGCAGTTTCCCCCATCGTGCGAAATCGTCCGACGAGCGGCCCGCGATGCGAAAAGTAAGGAGTCAATTTTTGGATTCCGTTGAGAACGGACTAGCGAACGTGCTACGCAGGGAGAACTTCGAATCGCGCTCGGCCGATCAGGTTGGGCGAAGTGTGCCTCTATCCGACGTACCGAGAAACGGCCTAGCCGGGAGAGCACTTACGCGCCGATACGGACCACCGCGATTCGGGGGAAACCCCGTAGTATCGAAGTTAGGCGTTTTCAAGAATCCATCGTAATAAATCGAGGGAAACCGTCCCTATCAAAGAACCGCGTCTTCGACTTTACGAAATTACAAACACAGAATCGCGTTCGGCCGCGATCATCCGCCGTGGCGTAACTCCATCCGACGTACAGCGAACGGCATAGCCGGGAGAGCAACCACGCGCGTGTACGTGTAAACGCGAACGCGACAGATTGTAACGCGAGCGACCGACGATAGACGCGCGAGTTCGTCAAACCCCGAGTGCCAGCGAAGAGGACGACCGCGACCTACGGCGTTCGAGCGGCACGCGAGCGAGGCGATAACGACTAGGCGAATCACCCCGTAAGCTAAGACCTGCGAGCGACAGCTGAGACGAAGCGCCGTCTCAAGGTAGGATACTCCAGAATCTTCTATGTAACAATATATTTTTCTCTATTGTTTTCCTTTATACCTATTGTATTCTTTGGTTTAACCCCTTATCACCATCCTCTTCCCCCCGCGAGTATAGTCAAGGCGTGCTTTAGCACCTTGATAGAGCAAGAACCCGGTGAGTCACCCTAACCGCTCGGGGTGGTTCACAAAAGTCCCTTCAGGACGTAACATATATATATATATATATAATTTGTATTTCGAACGTTTATCGTATTGTAACGTTCGGTAGTCCGGGGACGACTAAATGCTAGCAGGTTCTCGAGCGGAGAGCGGCGTCCTTCGAGAATAGGATAGGTGGGGGTTCGTTCGTAGAGTAAAGGAGTAAAATCCAACTTAAAACTTAACTATGACTTTATTAAACAACACTTATTTCTAATAACAACTATAAAAATGCTTATAACTATGATTATATATATTTGTGTTTTTTATGTTTTTTATTTTATTCAATATTAAATGCTACGTGGCTATGTACTTATTGCAGAGCACAGCCGCTACCGTTTCCGGAGCGATCTGATAAACTCTTGGCAATGTCTGTAGTAAGCACAGCCGCTACCGTTTCCGGAGCGATCTCGTACTTTTGACAGTGTTTTGGTTCTATGCTCCAACAGACCTCGCTTTTACCAAGGGCATCAGCCGCTACCGTTTCCAGAGCGATCTCAATGTCTTTGTAAGAGCAAGGTACTATAGTTTTCAAATGAAATAGTCCAAAGAGGTGCACCAGTAACTTTTATACACTGGAGATCAGCCGCTACCGTTTCCGGAGCGATCTCAATCTCACTGGTTGAAACTTAAGCTTCCTCTAGGTCTAAACATTCGTCAACTAAAGAGCGTGGTTTTGAATGTAGCCTGAACTGACCGCTGTGCTGCGTGCGCCTCCTTTTATACCAGAAAATTGGTGGGCTGGCGCATGCGCAGTGAGTCGATATTCATTATTTTATAGTTTTCTCACTTATTACATTATATTTTGTTTTGCGCTTTTAACAGTACTTATATTTAATTATTCCTAACGTTTCTACAATATTTGTTTCTTTAATCTCTGCTTAGTTTAAGATTAATATATAAAAGTATGTACAATGCTTGTGCGCGGTAACATAGGTTGATTGTACGGTAATGCAGTTCAGTTCTACTATACCGACGGTCGGTAATTACTGGTTCGAGTCCCTGTGGGACGTTACACCTCCCCCCCTGGGGGATCTCTCGTCCTCGAGAGATTTGTATGAGGCGGGTAACGGAATAAACGATTTATTTTAGCTATATGAGTTTTTATTTATACGCTCGGCTTATAAGGGCTGGCTGCGCCCGTTCCAAATAAAGCGAGTAGTCGCCATACTCTTTTCCTTGGGTCCTTTTTCGGAAGAGTTCTGTATGCTTCCCAATCTGGGTTTGGGATGTCTATTGTAAATAGTTTTGGCCATCGAGGTTGAGGTATTTCTGGTATCTTGAAATCGAAATCTGGTGGTTTCGGAATTTTTATGTCCGGTATTTTGAAGTCCGGAGTCTTCGGGAAATCCGGGGTTGTAGGTAGAGTGTCAGGTGGAGTGGTTGATGGAGTATTTGGCGTGGTTGGCGGTGTCTTGATTTTAAAGGATTTCGTTAATTTTTTGTCGGAAGGATAGGTTTCTTTTTAGTATTTTACCATCTTCCCTGGAGATAACGGAAGTGGAGAGATTAGCGGAGGTATAGGTATCATCTCCTTAAATATTCTTTCTAGTTCTTCGCTTTTTCTGCTTCGAAAGTGTCGATTGCCTGAGCGTTTTGGCATTTTAACGATAAATGCCAATATGGCGCAAGCGCGAGTTCGTGCAAACGTTAGGGCCTCAGTGGTGGCGCCCTCTAGCGGATTTTATAAGAAATTTTGTCTGCAACCTTATAGACTACGCAACAATATGATTCTTATGCTACTACTTTTTTAGGTTATCATGGATTTAGGTTATTTTTATATTTTTAGTTTTTAGGAGGTTATGGGCTTTGGTTATTAGGAGATTTATAATAATTTTTACTTATTAGTTTTGTTTTGAAATAAAAAAATAGGTTTATTATAAAAATTTCTTAAAACTATGTGTCAGTGTGTTACGTCCTGAGGGGACAGTTGTGAACCACCCTGAGCGGTTAGAGTGATCCACGGGGTTCGCTGCTCCGTCAAGGTGCTAAAGCACGCCTTGACTATACTCGAGGGGAATGTGGAAGGTGAAGAGGAGTCAAATCAATGGTTACTCGGGATTTAAGGGAGAAACAACAAAGTAGAATTTATTATATATCGAAAGATCCAAGTAATTATGAGACATACCCTGGGGACGGCGCTCCGTCCCTGTGATCGCAGTGAGCTCGGGTTTCGGCACGCTTGCCGCTTTTCGCTTCGTACGCTCGGTAGGTCGCTCAACCTAGCGCAGGTCGTGGTCGCTCGCTGTGCTCTCGGGTAGCACTCGGAAGTCGGTCACCTGAAGACCGTCGAATCGCACTGTCTCTAAAAACGTCGTTTTCTACGCGTTCCTACCGTCGGACACGAGTGACGCGTAAGGGCTCTCCCGGCTAGGCCGTTTCTCGGTACGTCGGATGGAGTTACCCTCTCGCGGTTTATTGACGGCCGTACGTATTTCGCGGACTTGACGCGGAGAAGTGGTCGCGGCTCCTAGACGGCTCTCTGGCTCGTCGTGACTTCCTACTTCGAGCTTTGGAACAAGATTGATGCTTTTTGCGGTTCGCGATCGGGGAACGAACCTCGGACGATCCCCACGAATGGGGGAAACTGCCCCGTCGGCAGCTGCCGCTTGCTACACTAATTCTCCTAATATTTCGCAATGATCGGGGCCCGGGCCGAGCGCGGTCGTTGTCCCTAACGCTGTTGCCACGGGCTCAGCACAACGTGACTGCTATACGCGAGGCGATTCCGCTGAATCGCCTTTGCGAAAGAAAACGGCGCGAGGACAGCTAGCACGGGATGGACCTGAAGGGCCCATGTAACAAGTGTTAATTACATTCTGTTCGTGTGTGTAGTGTGTATTTGTAAGTATAAAGAAAAGATAGAAAATATTAAAAATTATACGTTTTGTTGGTTCGGTATTGCATCTCTGCAGATATTGCACGCTTGTGCAGGTCTTGCAACGTATAACACGCGGCGGCAGAGGTAGCAGACCCGCCATAATCTCCAGTTCCTCATTCCTAATAGATGGTTTTTTAGAGGTTCCTCGTCGTCTATATTTACTCTTTGTGTGCACATGACACAAATTATTCCTGTTTTATAATTGTGTAAACTTTTGAGAAGCACGTGAATCTGTCCATTTTTATATAAAATTTTTCGTGCGTCTGTTTCTTAATACTTTGTAACAATGATGCAAATCCTTTGTCTCCGTTCCTTATATAGGCTCCTCTGCAGGGTTGCAACTTTGTATAGTTAATTTTCGTTTTTGTTTCACCGTACTAATGTGAACGGTCCTCTTTTGTTTAAAATTTTATTTATTAAATGTTTTATTTAGAAATTCCATTTATCTTCTTTATGTGGCAGTGTTTTCTTGATTTTCCTCTGGTAGATAAGCCTTTTTTACCCTGTTCATATGTACGATTCTAGTTTGTTTTAAAGTTATTGCTATCTTCAGATTACAATTCCCTATAATTTCAGTAATTTGGTAGGGTCCGCTATATTCGGGTCCTAGTTTTTCGCGCCTTGGATTTAATAACCAAACCCAATCTCCTACTTCGTATGTTTGAGGTTGTATCTTCCGATCATAGTAATGTTTTTGTCGAACTTTTGATTCTTCTAAATTATTTCGCGCCATTTGTCGGATGTGGTGTAGTTTGTGAATTAATTCGTCGACATAGTCTGGATATGTCTTAATATTATCTGTTGGAGGCATACTTGAAGGAAGACGTGCTTTTCTACCGTAGACAAGTTCGTGAGGCGTGAATTTCGTGCCTTCATGAGTGCTTGTATTATAGGAGAACATTGCTTGAGGTAACCATTGGTCCCATTGTCTTTCCTTTGATACATAATGTCTTAAATATTCGATAAGAACATGATGACTCCTTTCTAGTGATCCGTTGGATTGAGGATGGTATGCTGTGGTTCGATATTGTTTGATCTGGAATGTCCTGGCTAATTTCTTCATAAGGGAACTCATAAAATTTGGCCCTTGATCAGTCAGAATTGCTTTAGGACTTCCGTATTTGCAGATGAAATGTTCTGTGAATGCTTTGGCTATATCCTTTGCAGTGATGTTTGTTAATGGTATTGCAAGAGAATATTTGGTTAGGTTGTCTTGAATTGTAAGTATGTAACTATTTCCATTTTTTGTGAAAGGTAGTGGTCCTACTATGTCCATAGAAATTTTATCAAAAGCATCCAATGGTGTGTCTGTCAATACCATAGGTTCCTTATTTTTTACTCTTACTAATTTGGTTTTTTGACATTCTAGACACGTTTTGACGAATTGGGCTATTTCATATTTCATGTTTTTCCAATAATATATGCTTCTTATTCGTTGGTATGTTTTAGTGACTCCTTTGTGTCCTCCTATAGGAGTTTCATGGATTTCTTTTATAATTTGTTGTCTGTCTTGTATGGAAGGAGTTATAAGAGTTCCTTTGCAAAAAATGAATTGAATTTCCTCGTTTATGAATATTAGTTCTATCAAATTTCGTAATTGCCTAAGTGAGATTTTATTTTCTTCTCCTGATATATGCACTTTTGTAGCTTGTTTTGATATTAGGTATGTGTAAAGTGTTTTTAATAATGAATATAAATTTTCTTCTGTTGGGTAATTTGATGTTACAAGTCCAATGATTGTTCGTTTCCCACTTCTTATTGTTACTGATTCTCCGATATTTAATGGAAATGGAAGTTTGTGAGCTCTTATATTCCTTTCTTTATATAAATTTTCTCCATTTTGTCCTACTGGTTTGCCTTCTGTGTTTATAAATGTTACTATATAATCCTTTCCCATCCATAAATGGTCTTCCACTTCAATATTTTGTTTTTTGACAGGTACGTTGGATGTTATCCTTGGTTTGCCTGTGGTGTGTTGTGGATGTGGTGTGGGTGGCACAGCTGATGGCAGGGGAGTCAATGGTGGGAGGGATAATGGTGGGAGAGATAATAACGGGGATGGAGGTGGTGAAGGAGGAGTGAGTATTTTTCCCTGTTTGATTTTAATGGGAGTTATGGGAGCTGTATCTGTGCTAGATTTTAATTTTTGTTTTTTCCTTTTAGGTGTATGGTGAGTACTTTTGTCTGTGCTTGACTCTGCATTGATTTTGGGAGGATCTTTATAATTGTGTCTTGGTATTATGGTTGTCTTGTCTATTTCTTCTATTAAGTCCTCTTGAGGTTTCTTGATATAAGGTTTTTTTATTGCTTGTGTGTTGTCGTGTGTTGATCTTTCTTCTTGAGGAGTCTTATATACTGGTATAGGTACCGAAATTTGGGGGGGTATATGTACTTCAACAGGTACTGTGATTTGGGGGGGTATATGTGTTTCTATAGGTGTATGTATTTGAGGTATTTCTATACTTTGTTTTTTCGTTTCTGGTTGTGACGATGAGGTATTTCTTTTTATTTTTCGTTTTAATTGTTGTCGTTTTGTTCCTATTGCATCACTCTCGTCGTATGAAGAGTCAGAATCTGTCGAGCTAAGTTTATGCTGTTTATGTGGAGCTGGGTTTCCTGAGGTCGAGGCGGTTGTTTCTCTTTGTCGTGTGTTGTATTGATGAAACTGTTTTGGTTTTTTATTCTCATGCGAGTTTGTTTCCGAGTGTGCTCGCTTTGCGTTTAGTGGTAATGCTATTGGATTCCTGGATAAAGCATCTGCGTTTGTGTTGTATTTTCCCGGTTTATATAAAATTTTGTAATCATATTCTGCAAGTTTAAGTTTCCATCGTATTAGTCGTGACGTTGGGTTTGAAAGGGTTTGTAGCCATTCTAAGGGTTTATGATCTGTTATAAGATAAAATTTCCTACCATAAATATAAGGTCTAAAATGGAATACTGCATATAATATAGCTAAAAGTTCTCGTTCTGTCGGTGAGTAACGAGTTTCTGCGTCATTTAAAACACGAGACGCGTAAGCTACTGGTAAATCTTTTCCTACTTCTCCTTGGCTAAGAACTGCACCTACAGCGATACCTGAGGCGTCTGTCGTTATATTGAATGTTTTTTCAAAATCTGGATACTGTAATATGGGTTCCTTGCAGAGAGTTTCCCTGAAAGTTTCAAATGCCTTTTGTTGCTTGTCTGTCCATTCAAATTTATAATCCTTTTTGGTGAGATTGGAAAGTGGTCTTGCAATTTTTGAGAAATCTTTTATAAATCTTCTATAGTAACCACTTAATCCTAGGAACTGTTTTACATTCTTGACGGTTGTTGGTGTTGGAAATTCCTTAACTGCCACTATTTTTCGTGGATCAGGTTTGACTCCATCTTCTCCTATTATATGTCCTAAATATGTAACTTCTTTCTTCAAAAATTCACACTTATCCGGTTGAAGGTGAAGATCTGCTTCTCTTAGTCTGTCCATTAATCTCTTGAATTTAGTCGCATGTTCTTTTAGAGAGCTGGCGTATATGACTATATCGTCTAAATATACAAAAAGCTCTACTCCTTGAAGTCCAGTTAAAACTTGGTCCATGAGCCTTTGGAAGGTTGCTGGTGCGTTTTTTAGTCCAAATGGCATTCTATTAAATTCATAATGTCCGTATACTGTAGAAAAGGCTGTTTTATGGCGATCGTCTGGATGCATGGGAATTTGATGAAACCCAGATGCAAGATCGAACACAGAAAAATATTTTGCGCTTCCCAACTGATCTAATATGTCAGTTATGTTTGGTAAAGGATAAGCGTCTCCAATTGTTTTTTCATTTAACTTTCTGAAGTCGATTACTATTCTTGGTTTTCTAATTCCTTCAGAATCTTCTTTTTTTAATACTATCCATATAGGTGAGTTGTAAGGAGATAGGGAAGGTTGTATTATTCCTTTCTCTAATAGTTCTTTGGTCTGTTTCCTTACTTCTTCTTTAAATGTTTGAGGATATCGATATTGTTTTGTGAAGACGGGGACATCATTTTCTGTTATTATTCTGTGGTAAGCTTTATTTGTTGCTTCTAATTTTTCTCCCGGAAGGTGAAATCTATCTGCGTGTTCTTTTATCAATTCCTCAACACTGGCTCGTTCCTCTGAATTTAAATGGTCCAGTCTTAATAGTCGTAATAACTGGTAAGTTCTATTCGTTGCTTTATATATGTCTGATGATTTGTCTTCTACAGGTGTTTCAATAAATGGTTCTAATTCAACTGATGGTACAGGAATTTTTATGTCTTTTGTAGATGTGTTTATTGCAAATAGGCATGCCATGCCATTATTATTTGATACAATTGCATTTCCCATATGTAGATTAGGGTGAAGATTAATTTTAGGAATGTATCCTGTGTTGGTCTGTGTATTAAGAACTCGAACATATATTTGACTCCTTGTTCTGGCTGGTATTGTGACCATTTCGGGATCGATGAATGGAACGGTTTCTGGTCCAATGGTTATTGTTGATCTCATGTAGTCAATAGTTGCTCCGTTAGTTTGAAAGAAGTCTGTTCCTAATATTCCATCCTGTCTGATAGGAAGGTCGTTTACGACGTGGATAATAACTTCTGTGTTTAAAATTCCTATTTTGATATATCCCATAGTGCTGAGTAAACCATCTGTGATGCCATTGAGGTCAAAGAGGGTATCCGTGAAGATTGGAATGTCGGGAGAAACAGCACATCTTTTAATTACGTTCAGGTCTGATCCTGTGTCAATCATTAGTGTGGCTTGTCCCCCGTTAAATCCTATATCAGAAAGAAGAATGCTAGGTGGTTTCCTTATTTGTTCTGTCTCGAGTCTGAGTATGGCCTGTCTACGTACCATACGGGGTTGTGCCTCTTCTTTTTCTTTTCTATCGAAATACATCTTTTTCCTGCATTGGTCTATCGTGTGGCCTCTAAATTTGCAATATTCGCAAGATATGCTATTATAAGCTCTGTTTCTACATTCTTCTACTGTATGACCCGGTTTTCGGCAATAATCACAGTATACGTTGGATTGAGGAGTTCTATTCATGTAACTTTGACTTCTACAATCTCGCGTCGTGTGACCTGTGCTTCGGCAGTTGCTGCAATATTCGTTGGACTGAGGGGCTCTGTTAGCTTGGCTCCTGCAATCTTGCGTCATGTGACCGGTTTGTCGGCAGCTGCTACAATATTCGTTGGGTCTTGCATTGTAACTTCGATTTCTACAGTTTTGTGTCATATGACCTGGCTTTCGGCAAAAGTCACAGAATGTATCGTTTTGGTTTCTATTAAGGCTCCTACATTCTTGTATCGTATGTCCTATTTTTTTACAATGTTGACAAGTTTTTTGTCGCCAGTCGGTGCGTGAAACTTGCTGACTACTACAGTTAGTGACGTCATGGCCGTATCCGAGGCAGTTTATACATTGATTAACTTGCGTTACTCCGGTGGCCATCTTTGCTCTTATCTGATATTCATTGTATTCGGCTTCTGCTTTGATAGCTTTATTAATAACGAGATCAAGACTACTGAAGGTGCATTCATGTATTCTATTATATATTTCGATCTTTAAACCCGTTAGAAAGGCTTTAACAGCATTTAGTTCCGCGTTTATATTAAATTGAGCTTCGTGTGCAGGTACTTCTACTGTATTACAATGTCTAATTTGTAAAAGTAGATTAGATACGCGGCTACCATAGTCTACTGTCGTTTCGTTTGGTAGTTGTGCAATTTTTGATAGTTCGCCGTATAATTGAATTGATGTGTGTAATGGAGCGAAACGTGAGGGTAATACTGATATAAGGTCGCTGATTGTGTTATATTCTCCACTTAAAACTACTCTTGAAGCTTGTCCGTAAAGCTTATTTTTTATTAGTTGAACTAATCCATATTCTGCATTAGGGTTTACCATGCGTCGTGCGTGTCGACAACTTTTAATGAATTGATGTAATGGTATATTTCTACCATCGAAAGAAGGTACTGTGTCGGCTGTGTCGCGTAAGCTAATGTGTGGTAAATGAGGATATACATTCGTAGCTGTATTCATGTTTATTTGTGGATTCGAAGTTCCTGGAATATTTCCAGTTTCTAATATTTCTGGACTGTCTGTATTTTCTGCATTTTCTTGAGTTTCTGTACTAATTGCTAGATTAGCCATTTTTTCTCCAAGTGTGTCAGGCATTGTGAAGTTTTAAGTCTCTACAGAATTTAAGAAAAATTTTCTAAGAAAATACTCACTTTTGAAGTGATTCTACTACGCGAAAATATTCTTCTCAACGAAATATCCCACCGCTGTCACCAAAAAATATATCCAACCTGTAACGTTCGGTAGTCCGGGGACGACTAAATGCTAGCAGGTTCTCGAGCGGAGAGCGGCGTCCTTCGAGAATAGGATAGGTGGGGGTTCGTTCGTAGAGTAAAGGAGTAAAATCCAACTTAAAACTTAACTATGACTTTATTAAACAACACTTATTTCTAATAACAACTATAAAAATGCTTATAACTATGATTATATATTTTTGTGTTTTTTATGTTTTTTATTTTATTCAATATTAAATGCTACGTGGCTATGTACTTATTGCAGAGCACAGCCGCTACCGTTTCCGGAGCGATCTGAAAAACTCTTGGCAATGTCTGTAGTAAGCACAGCCGCTACCGTTTCCGGAGCGATCTCGTACTTTTGACAGTGTTTTGGTTCTATGCTCCAACAGACCTCGCTTTTACCAAGGGCATCAGCCGCTACCGTTTCCAGAGCGATCTCAATGTCTTTGTAAGAGCAAGGTACTATAGTTTTCAAATGAAATAGTCCAAAGAGGTGCACCAGTAACTTTTATACACTGGAGATCAGCCGCTACCGTTTCCGGAGCGATCTCAATCTCACTGGTTGAAACTTAAGCTTCCTCTAGGTCTAAACATTCGTCAACTAAAGAGCGTGGTTTTGAATGTAGCTTGAACTGACCGCTGTTTTTTTTTTTTTTTTTTTTTTTTTTTTTTTTTTTTTTTTTTTTTTTAATATCCTATCAGTAGGGGGTGAGTGGTACCACACCCTATGAGCCGTCCCTCTGAGCGAGTGGCTCAGTTACCGGCCAATTAAAGTTGCTGGTGTTACCAAGATTGATGTGGTGAATAGTAACGTATTAGTCGTTGCGGAAAAATTGCAAAAAACCGCAAAACCAGAATAAGGGCTGGGCCTGAACAGAAAAATAGTTATAGGACGGCACGGGACAACACAAGACGAGAAACACAAAAAAAAAAAGCCGGAAGCAACTCGCAGAGAGCACCGGGTACTATAGGTAAGTGTAGAAAGGGGATTTGAGAGTCATAAAAGTAAGGTTAAGGTAAGCGCGCGTAACCGTGGTTTGATGGGTTAACTGGAGAGGGGAAATGGAATTTTAACCCGGTAGGGGATTCTATTAATGTCATAAAGGCCGGTGCAGCGGGCCAGTGGGTTGGTGTGATCAGAGACCTTGTAGTTATCGATGGTGTGTTGAATAAAGTCACGAATATATGGGACATCCGTATCGGAGTGAAGAGCCTCAGTGGCATATAGTGTGGGAGATCCTGTAATTATTTTTAGTATTTTATTTTGCACGCGCTGGAGTTTAACCCGGTTTGTTTTGGTGGTGTTCCACCAAACATGAGCGCCATATGTGAGCACCGGTCTGATGCAGGTCTTGTAAATACCGATACGCAATTTAATGTTAAGTGGTGATTTATGGCTGATGTGGGGATAAAGAACACCGGCGACTTTTAAGGTCTTATCAATTCGGTCGGAGATAGCTGCGTTCCATGCCATTTTGTGCTGTAATAAAATTCCAAGGTATTTGACCTGGTTGAACCAGGGAACAGCGTTATTGCAGATGGTCAATTGGTGGTTGTCAATGGCAGCCAGGACTTTAGTGCGGATGGAAAAAATGATCGCCTCGGTTTTACCCGGGTTGATCTGCATTTTCCAGTCCGAAAAGAACTGCAGGACTAGGTCTAGATAGGCCTGAAGTCGAAGAACCATGGGAGATAGTTGCCATGATGACGTAAATATGGCAGTGTCGTCCGCGTATAGGGCGAGCTCACAGTCAGCGCGTTTGGGTAAATCGTTAATGTAGATGTTAAAAAGCGTTGGGCCGAGGATGGAACCCTGCGGCACTCCGGCTAGCACAGGATGCGTCTCGGTTTTTACACCCATATAAGACACGAACATTAGACGGTCCTTTAGGTATGACGCCACGAGTTTAATAAAGCCTGTCGGGAGACCGAGCAGACTCATCTTGTAAAGAAGAGCATCGTGCCAGACCGTGTCAAAGGCCTTTGAGAGGTCAAGAAGGACCATTGCTGTACTACGGTTTGTGTTAAGCTGATGTGTGATATGCTGTGATATTCGTAGGATCTGTTGTATGGTAGAGTGACCCTCGCGAAAGCCGAACTGCTGATCGATGATTATATTATTGTTTAATAGGAATTGATTTAAGTGCGCGTGGATACACTTCTCGAACAGTTTGCCTAAGATGGGCAGAAGGCTGATCGGTCTATAGCTACTGGGTAGCTCGCGCGGTTTGCCGGGCTTAGGGATGGGTATGACTTTAGAAATTTTCCATGCTGTGGGGAAGTAACCCAGAGAAATAGAGGATCTGAAGATGTAATACAATTGACAGATGACTTTGCGCGAGGAGTGTTTCAACATAGGAACCGAGATGCCGTCGGCCCCGGGGGCCTTTCTCAATGCCATGCGCTTGATAAAGTTAGAAATAAGTTCGGGAGAAAGTGGAACGCCAGGTGCTCCAGTGGGTGGTGCATCACACAGTGCGGAAATGAAATCGGCAACCAGAGCAGAGCTAGGTGATGGTAACCGAGCCGCGTCATCGTGAGTCCGACGGAAGGTGGAAGCCAGTAGGTCCGCCTTACCGTCGTCCGAGGTGACAATATCCGGTCCATCACGGAGAGGGGGCAGCGTTCTGGACGTTTTGGAGCTGGTGATTCTCCTGTACGTCGCCCAAAAAGTGGGATCCGGTTTAGTAAATGATCTGAGGTTACGATCCCATTGCTGTATTCGGAGATATGCGATTCTCTTGCGGATGGTAGCTGTCAAATCACGGATCGCTGGTGCAATAACATGCATCCCGAGACGCTGTCCACTACGACGTAAAGCACGGCGATGTCGAATAAATGAAAGAAGCATGGGGTCAGTGAGGAGGTGAGCCTCTTTGTTAGTCATCGTTGAGACGACGGTAGCTTTACGGCGACACGCTTGTAGGAAGGAGGTAAGCTCCTTAATAGCTCCATCAATGTCCATGACAGATGGGAGATTATTTGTAATTCGACATCGGTGAGTGTTGCTGTTGTAAGTCGCCCAGTCAGTTGTGGCGTCAATGCCGGGGAAGGCAGGACCATGCGTTACTGTTAGCATAACGGGACGATGCGTGGTGTCAAAATCGTCCGTGATGCAACAATTAAAGTTTGTGTGATAGTCCGTGATAAAAAGGTCAATAGTGGACGGGCGCGCGGATCCGTGATAGCAAGTGAATGAGTCGGGATAAATGATGCGGTAGGGATTTTTGCAGTAATGGTCGTATAACAGTCTGCCGGCCTGGTTAGTGGTGTAGTTGTTCCATGAACTGTGTCTGGCGTTCCAGTCTCCCCCGACCAGGAATGGGGAGCCCATTCGAATGAGTGAGTCGAAAACTCCCGAGTCCTTGATAGCGGAGGGGGGTGCATATACGACACCTATGATAATCCGGGGGGCCGCGAGGTTAATGAAACACGCCTCGCACGAGGGAAAACCAGCGTGCTGGAGACTGGCGAATTTGATGGTCTCGTGGATAAAAATCGCTACACCTCCGCCCCTGGTGGGGCGATCCGAGCGGACCATCGAATAGCCCGGGAGAACGAAAGTATCGGCAGGCGAGAGCCATGTCTCAGTGACCAAGACAATACCAGCCCTCCGGCCAGCCAGCGCGAGGATCAACTCATTACGCTTCCGAGGAAGCGAACCAGCGTTCCACAACATTATTTTAGGGAGAGGCATCAAGAGAGTCTAACCTACTCATCATTGTAAAAAATACCTGGAATTTTTCGGCCAGAGTGCGGCAGGGTCTGAGATTGACAATGAGCGATCGGGTGAGTGAGAGCATTTGCTCGACATTGACAATTGCGTTTAGTTCCTTCAGAGCCGACATCAGACCGAACATGTGCTGTACTCCGGTTTGGGACCCGCTGTCGATGCGCGAACCAGCTGATGTACCAGTGGTGGTAGGAAGAGGGAGGGGAGTAGTGGAGGGATGTCTGTGAGTGCCTGTGACGGCATCGGAGTAGGAGGGGAAGGGGGAAGGGAACAAGGAGTGAGAGTGGGAAGTAGTGGGAAGGGGGATGGTAGAGAGAGGGAGGTCAGCTTTTGGCATGGGCGTCGTGTTAATTAATATGCCTTTTGAAGCAGTAGGCTTGCTTTTGCGGTTGTCTAGGAATTTGAGAAGTGTTGGGCACTGGCTGTAATTTGCAGTATGAGCACCAGAGCAGTTAACACACTTTGGGGGGGAATCCCTCATTTTTTGGCACTCCGAGGAGTGATGGGTCCCTGCGCATTTAACGCATTTAGCGATGAGTTTACAGTTTGAGGCGGAGTGGCCAAACGCCTGGCATCTAAAACATTGGGTATAGTTTTTTCTGGAGAGAAATTTCTCCCAGTAAATTCGGGTACTAAAGACCGCACTGACCTTTATGACACTATTAGGGGCTGTGCCCGCAGGAAATGTGACCCTGTACAGGGCGTAATTAGAAGGGCCATTGCGACCTCTGGCACTTATATTTGAGCATGAGGAGGGGTTTAGCCCCTTAGCTTTAAGCTCGTACAGGACTTCGTCCACGGGAATCTCTGGGAGGCCCTTGAGAACCATGGAGAGAACGCGTTCAGCATTAATTGAGAATGTGTAATATGGAACTTTGTCGTTATTCAAAGCCTCTTTAAATTTAGAGTAGGAGTCAACATTATCAAACTGGAGTCTGATTTTGTTGCCTAAATATTTGATGTTGAAAGTTTTTCCGAAGTCTTGAGCGAGTTCACGCTCAAACTTCGGAATGCTATAACAAAAGTTAGAAATGTACAGAGGGGGGGGTTTTTTAATGCTACTTACAGGGCCGCCGAGCGTCTTGGCCGCACCTGGAGAGCCCGAGGCCTGTTTTGTTTTGGTAAAGGATGAGATAGACACATCCGGCGACGTTTTTTTGTCCGGTACGGAGGTTAAAGAGGTGAGTAACGGGTGATCAGATTTGAATGCGGCAAGAGCGTTAAAACGGTTTTGAACGTTAACGTTAGGAATAACATCCAGGTTCTTAGCCGATTCGGTGCATGAAATTAGAGGAAGAGAAATAGGAATTGAGGGAGGCGGAGGAAGCGCACAGGTCGACGCATGGGCTAAGGAGTTGAGTCCATCAGAGGAGCTCTTGCCTTTCCTTTTTTTAGTCTTTTTTTTAACAGGAGTATTACCGGCCCCGGGTTTCGATACTTCCGTCGAGTGGGAACGGTCCGAAATCTCGGAGGATGAATTTAATAGTTGCATGTCAATAGCGCTCTCTGCAGGGCGCTTACCAGCATGAATATTCATATTCGAAAGTGGAGTAGTAAAAACTGAATTACTTACCAGTTTGGAGGTGGACAGTTCTATAAGGTTTATGTCTGTACCATCATCATTCTTACTGACAGGGTCCTCTGAGTCCCTGTGGACGTCGAGGCTGCCGAGGGCAGCAATTTTTGAAAAGCCTTACGATGAACAATAAAGCGGCTGCTTTTCACTCCAATTTAGAGACTAAATTTCCCGAACTGGGATTATCTCCGCGATAGAAGTCGAAGAACTAGTACTCGGTTGTTAAAAACACACTGCGCTATGGGTCCGAAGACAAAAACACGTCTTTACGCGGTTGAAACTGGTTGAAACTGAGGTGACGATGAGGAAATCAGGAGGGCGGTCTTTATATAGTAACCGTGAGCGTTCCGAACGTCCTGAGTAGTTATGATCGAATGAAGCTTGAACTGACCGCTGTGCTGCGTGCGCCTCCTTTTATACCAGAAAATTGGTGGGCTGGCGCATGCGCAGTGAGTCGATATTCATTATTTTATAGTTTTCTCACTTATTACATTATATTTTGTTTTGCGCTTTTAACAGTACTTATATTTAATTATTCCTAACGTTTCTACAATATTTGTTTCTTTAATCTCTGCTTAGTTTAAGATTAATATATAAAAGTATGTACAATGCTTGTGCGCGGTAACATAGGTTGATTGTACGGTAATGCAGTTCAGTTCTACTATACCGACGGTCGGTAATTACTGGTTCGAGTCCCTGTGGGACGTTACAGTATCTTATATTGTTTCAGTAAACGCTTATTGCATTTACATCTATTCATCTTATTCACGCTTACTGCGTATCTATATATTTCGTATAACGAACATTTATCATACCTCATATTATTTCTTAAACATTTATTGCATTTCTGTGTATTGTTGCGAGCACCCTATGTAAAGGATTCATGGCTGCTGGTGCTTGCGACGAAGACAAGAGACAGCGAGAAGAAGGCGATCTGATCGATCGTCTGTCAAGCTGTCACTTCAGATACAGACGCCATTGCGAGCATACGTACTACCGATCAATTCCTCCTTGTCAATCGTATTACTGTTGTATTAATTGTATTTGCTGTTAACCTTGTTCATGTTCATTTATATTTCCAATACATTGGGTTTCTACTATGTCTACAACAAAACGTAACAGTATTATCAACGTTCATTGCTAAACTTATTTCGTTCTTCGGTTTATACACCTGTATTCATGTCCATACATATATTCTATATCATATACTACTTTATATAAATGTACTGTGTTAATGCTTAACGTCCAACGCATTCCTATAACAAACCACAAAACCGTGCATATAAACGTGCGCTAACCAAGCTAATAAATCGCTTTACTTAAACACGCTTCGAGTTATTATGCCTATCCTCTGCTAACGAAGACACCAAATAAAAACAGACTCCTGCATCAGCTGATTCTGGTTCGCGAACGCGAGAGTTCATGCTGTGTTTATCAACTTACCTTTGCATAGCCCGCGTACAGTCATACGTCTAGACATATTTCGAGGAAATATTACGTATAACTTCTTATACTCGTGCAACGGTAAATCCAATTGCCGAACCAAAACAAAGTGCTCTAACGGGTGTCACCCACCGCGGTGATTACTATCTAAACCTTCCCTGGTCAATCAGTGTTACGAATCACGCATTCGAGCCTAAAATCCATCCACGATCAGTGTGCGAATCTTGCATTCGAGCCTATCTCCCTCAAACCCGCAGTGTTACGAATCTCGCATTCGAGCCTATCTCCCTCTAACCTCAGTGTGCGAATCTTGCATTCGAGCCTATCTCCCTCTAACCTCAGTGTACGAATCTCGCATTCGAGCATATTTCCTCCGACCCTCAGTGTGCGAATCTCGCATTCGAGCCTGGCTTCTCCTTTCTGACCCCATTGTCATTATCCCAAAAAACCTACACCCGGGACGTGACAAGGCCACAAGTGGAGCAGCTAACCGGTCTGGATACAATTGCTCTGATTATACTTCTGATAAGCCGTTCGATTGTATTCGATTTTCACCACATCTTTATTCAGATATTGTACCTGTTACGTCCCTAGTTCCTATTTGGGGCGCGATTTTTAAAGGAGTTTATATTTTTATCCGCTTTCGAGCTAGTCCAGGGACTTACGCTCTGGGATAGTTGAGTATACTGGTTTAAAGGAAATAATGCTGAATATTATGCTGCTTACCTTTTATTGCTCGATCAGTATCAGACGCCAGGGGATGGGAATTTTTGATATCCCGTCTATTATTGGCGCTGGGTTTATTTTTCCCGGTACCCAATCTCCGGCGTTGATTACAATGTTTTTCGTTTCCTTTGCACTGGAAATTGGTCGTGACGTGTATGTCCCAAGTAGAGTTTGTGGGGCCGCCGGGGTGCACTTATAATTATAGTTTAATCGTCGGAGTTGGACTTTTCGACCGGCTCGATTACTTTTAGGCATCTGAAGATTATTTAAATCTTTTAGTCTTTACTCGAATGGAACCCGGTTTGCGCTTAACCCCAGAGGACACGGTGGGCAGCTATCTGCGCGCCAATGATTCCGAAAGTCAGCTCAAACGTAGTTCATTTATTATTCAAATTTTATAATTTGAAAGGGTTTATTTGTATTAAATTTGACCACGTAAACAGATTGACAACTAGTATCTAACGACATAGTGGGCAGCTGGCTGCTCGCCGATGACGCTTTCAACTGAGGAAAATCTGTTTTCTTTATTGACATTTTTACGATAATAAAACCTCGAAATGCCCAAAAGTAAGAAAGAAATTAATAAAAACACTTATAAAACACGAATTTGATTTTAACACTTTTATTAATAGTAAAAACTTCACTTACAATGTTCGCACTTTGAGATTTGACACTTTATAACTTGTTATTCACATTAATTGTTATTAGTAATGATGGTTGTAATTAGTTTTATATTTGAACATGGTAATCCGCTCCGCGGGTGGTCCGATCCCTTTTTATAGGGCAGTCGGTCACTCCTTCTCCAGGT
This sequence comes from Andrena dorsata, assembly GCA_929108735.1. Lineage (NCBI taxonomy): Eukaryota > Metazoa > Arthropoda > Insecta > Hymenoptera > Andrenidae > Andrena > Andrena dorsata. Next base: position 3,332,877 of record OV815488.1, on the reverse strand, counting down.
TTGTCACATGACAATTAAGACGGTGGGAGATGAAATCTCCCAATCATCTGCCGTGGGATCCACCTGAAGAATTCTTTCCAGCGGGCTATCCGAGAGTTTTGTTTACTGCAGAATTTGAGCTATTGCGCACCTATTTCGGTGTCTTCTACGTGTCTTAAGACGTATTTCTGCAGTTATACGAAACCCTCAGCAGCGTCGATAGTTAAATTCTTATTTTAATTCATTTTTAGAAGTTTACGCTACTGGGTTTTCGATGTGCTCTGTACGATTGGTTTCGTACAGTCCACATACTAGGGATTGAAGTTAAAATATATCGGTTCCGTATTGGAGCTCGATTTACGGGATATAATAGGGAGGGCAAATTTGTGGCGATGATCAGGAGCGCAGCTTCGTGAAGGTGTCGACTCCGCTGGCGGAAGGGGCCTCTGACCCATCAGCTGGCGTCCACTGGTCCCCTCTGTGTGCGCTCGATTGGCTAGCTGGTGTGCAGCTAGTAGGTGTGCGGCTACCTCCTTCGTGCTGATCCTCCTGTTCGCTGTTGCCGTCCGTTGATTCTTGACTTAATTTCTTCTTGTAAATTACGGATTACAATGCCTTATCGGCAACACTTGTATACTAGGTGATTACAATACACCAAAGTACGAAATAGTAAATATATTCGATTTAAAGGGTTAGATAATAGTAGACTCCACGTCGCGGGACGTGACAGTACCAATTCCTTAGATAGTCGAAATTCCCAAAGCTGTCAAAATATATTGCTCGACACCCTCTCTTCGCATACGCCACCCAATAAGTCCCCGGTCCCGCGACATTGTCCAAATTTATGATACCGCTCTCGTTTCGACATACTCCTCCAGCTGGTAGTGCGTTGCGCATAAAAACACCTCTAAAGAATGGAATACACATAAGTTTTGCAAACTCCACCAATTGTGCATCGGTAGTTAGGCACACGGGTATTTTTAATTCCTTTTTGGCGTTTTTTTCCCATTTCGATATTTCCTGTCCACGCTCTTCCACGGAGCGATTATGACGTTGCATTTCCTGCAGCTGATGTTGCGCCACCTTATTATCGTTTACTGCCTTGTCGATCCCCGCTGCACCACCAGCTAATGATCCGAGAACACCTAGCAGCGGGAGAAGTGGTAATATACCACCCCGTTTTGCCATTGGAAGAATCCGCTTTTGCGATGCTCTCTTTGTAGTCCTTTTGCGGGTTTTTGTTTTCATACCAATTCCGATTTTCGTCTTGGCCTTCATAGCTGCCCAAACAGCTGCAGCAGCAACTCTTTCACCTAGAGTCGAGTCTCGAGCAACGATGCGTTTTCGCGCTTTGTCAGCGAGAACTTTATCTGCCGCGTGCCTTTCGGCGAGGTCGTTGCTGTGCGAATACGCAATATCGTGTTCTCGACACGCCGCGTCCAAGGGATTGATGCCGTGATCACCTCTAGCCAATCGTTTTGCAAGATGAGTTCCTGGGTCGCAAAACTGGTATCCCGGGATGTGTAATTCGATAGGTAGCGCGTTTATCGCCCGATTTAACAAACCACAGCCTTTCTTTACTCTCGTCCACGACATTCGTCACAGTTTTTAATCAATGGTGCGGGACCGTCGATATGCGTTCGCTGCCAAGGACGATTATAATGTTCCAGACATCGACGATACTGCTGAACCTCAGAATCGGCTTTTATATGCTCGGGGAGTCTGTTCCACAACTGGTCAATGTGCCTGCCAAACTCTCGCAGTAGAATAAGTTTTGGTATATATTTCAACTGCTCAGAGGTTAGATCTCGAATATCACAACTATCCGACTGGATCAGAAGCATTTTGAATACTGAGCTGTCGTGTTTCGGCGTGGACCTATAAATAGGGCGCGTCGCCGCTTCGATGTAGCAAAATCATTTTTCACAGTTCATGGGAAGGATGCGATTCGTGCGACAACCTGTGACTATACGCGTGACAAATTTTGACGATAAATCGCGAGTGATGTGTCCGAAAACAAGTCGCAGACATGGTAGCATGCTAGCAAACACTATCCGCTGCCTCATTTGCGGTCCATCAAATTGTGGAAAGACCAACGTGCTGGTAAGCTTGTTGGAAAGTCCACACGGCGTCCGCTTCGAGAACGTGTACGTATATTCCAAGTCGTTGCAACAGCCTAAATATCAGTATTTGGAGAATTTATTGACTCCGATAGATGAAATTGGTTACTTTACGTTTTCGAATAACAGTGACGTTATCCCACCGAGCGATTCGCTTCCGAATTCTATTTTTATCATTGATGACGTGGCATGCGACAAGCAAGATACGATAAGGGAATATTTTGCAATGGGGCGCCACTCGAACGTTGATTGCTTCTATCTCTGTCAGACGTATGCAAAGTTCCCAAACATCTTACACGTGACAATGCGAATCTGCTGATTCTGTTTAAGTAGGATGGTACCAACTTGAAACATGTGTACAACGATCATGTAAACACTGACATGACTTACGAAGATTTCTGCGCTTTGTACCGTAATTGTTGGCAACGGGAGTATGGTTTCATGGTAATAGACAAGGATAGTGCGATGTCCAATGGACGTTATAGAAAGGGATTTAACGAGTTTGCGGTACCGTGAGATGGTCAATTGTCATGAACACGTCGGTGAGAAAGCAACGTCTGCGGTACAATGATGATTGATATCGATACTCTGGAGATTAAGGATCGCGAGAGAATAGCGAAGGAAAATGCAAAAACCAGCGAAGCCATTCGCAAGAAACATCAGGCTTTGAAGACTGGCAAGATGGAGGATGATATCGCGTTGAAGAGATACTTTAAACCTATCGTCGAACGCTTGAAAGATATTGCGGAAAATACCACAGGAGCGGAAGCTCATGAGCATCATGACGCATCACCGTTGATGAGCACAGACGTTGATGGGCATGAAACATTAACGTCTAAAACAAAAATCACACATGTCAGCAGAATATTCACCCATAACCTCAACACCAGTTCAATCGAAGCGGAAACGACAGAGTGTCACATCAAACGAGTCCTCGGTTCCTCCCAGCGTACAATTGCTCACATCCAATGATGATGACGTTTTTGAAACTACTCCAGATGAGTCGTTTGTAACATCTATTAGACAGCAACTCCAAACATCCGAGGGACAAGAAACGTTTCGCAGTCATTTCGGGCCGCTGGGGCAAAAATACATGAAAACAATCCTAAGTGGTGATAAGGACACAACAATGGACTATGTGTAGGGTGTATACTTTAGCAATAGTAAAACGATGCTTGGGGATAAGGCTTTCGACATAGACAAGGATGATACTATAATCATAGATGGCGTAAAATACAGAGGAACACCCGGCCTTTACGGACTGATTTTGAAGAGAATTCCAGACGATGCTATATACACCGATGTCGATAAACAAAAATACAAAAGTATACTATTGGCGACGAACGCCCACAGACGCGATCATGGTGCTGAAAATCCCATATTGGGTAACAAGGGACACAAGTACAAACATGTAATTGCACCGCTTCTCCCTCGCGCATCGGCTAGTAGAGCAGGGAAAGGTCTAACGGCACCGCGAACCATGGTGGTAAACGATAATAAGATCGATTATGTGCACTGGGACGATCCCAACGAGTTGGTTGATCGGTTGCGTTTGCTTGAAGCGTCGCGTCAGGCGGGTAACAACTCTCACGATCCCGAAATTCTGTCGATTATCAAGGAACTCCGCGAGGTTGGCCTCATTATAAATTAAACCGCACGCCGATGATGTGTACTGTATGCATCGAGATGCCAATCAACAAATTTGGGGTATCGCTCGAGAAGAGTGGAGCAGCTAGAATGGACTATTACAAACAGAGCGGTTTGCTTCGAAATTACATGCGAGATAACGCTCTTTGCATGACTGGTGCAGACTTTGATGCAAAATCACGCAAGATACGACGTGTAGCGCAACCCACAGCCGACACCGATGCCGTCAATAAACATTACGTGGAAAAGAACATTAAACTTTTGAGATAGCAGCAGGAAGAATTAGAGAGGAAGCTGGGCGTGTTTCAAAGAGATATGCTGACATTGCAAAACAGCGTTCAAAAGATATCGCAGGCGTTGAATTCTATCCCACAGCCGGACAACGATATGCGTAAAGTTAAAGAGGCTATAGCCGCTTTTGCTACGGAACATGAACTTGTCCAGAATTTCCTGAGACCGACGGGAAGCACATAATACACGTACGCGATAATTATCGCATCATTCGTGTCCAAGACACCTCTGCGATCAAACATGCAGCCATTATCGAAATCCAAGAGTAAAGAAGAAAACCATGGTCACAAGAAGCGACAACTCGTTGAGGAATTGCATGCTTCAACTCGAAGACATTTTCCGCGGAGCCGCGTCATAGTTGTTACGTCCTGAAGGGACTTTTGTGAACCACCCCGAGCGGTTAGGGTGACTCACCGGGTTCTTGCTCTATCAAGGTGCTAAAGCACGCCTTGACTATACTCGTGGGGGGAAGAGGATGGTGATAAGGGGTTAAACCAAAGAATACAATAGGGATAAAGGAAAAACAATAGAGAAAAATATATTGTTACATAGAAGATTCTGGATTATCCTACCTTGAGACGGCGCTTCGTCTCAGCTGTCGCTCGCAGGTCTTAGCTTACGGGGTGATTCGCCTCGTCGTTATCGCCTCGCTCGCGTGCCGCTCGAACGCCGTAGGTCGCGGTCGTCCTCTTCGCTGGCACTCGGGGTTTGACGAACTCGCGCGTCTATCGTCGGTCGCTCGCGTTACAATCTGTCGCGTTTACACGTACACGCGCGTGGTTGCTCTCCCGGCTATGCCGTTCGCTGTATGTCGGATGGAGTTACGCCACGGCGGATGATCGCGGCCGAACGCGATTCTGTGTTTGTAATTTCGTAAAGTCGAAGACGCGGTTCTTTGATAGGGACGGTTTCCCTCGATTTATTACGATGGATTCTTGAAAACGCCTACTTCGATACTACGGAGTTTCCCCCGAATCGCGGTGGTCCGTATCGGCGCGTAAGTGCCCTCCCGGCTAGGCCGTTCCTCGGTACGTCGGATGGAGGCACACTTCGCCTAACCTGATCGGCCGAGCGCGATTCGAAGTTCTCCCTGCGTAGCACGTTCGCTAGTCCGTTCTCAACCGAATCCAAAAATTGACTCCTGACTCCACGCAACGCGGGCCGCACCTCGGGCGATTTCGTACGATGGGGGAAACTGCCCCGTCGGCAGTTGTTTCGCTCGCGAAGGTTCTGGGCCCGGACCGGCGACGGTCACGTTGACGCTCCGCGTGTCGCTTCACGTTCTTTGACAACGTGACCGGTACGCGCGAGGCGATTCCGCTGAATCGCCGCCGGAAAAATACGCGAGGACAACGAGGACGGATGGACCTGGAGGGACTACGTAACACCTCCCCCCTTAGACACGAAACGGCCTCGCGAGGCTGTCCTGCGTGTTTTTCCGGTTTAAGGTAAATGTACCAATAACGAGCCATGTACCAATACCTAACCATCTGTTGAAATATTAATAATATTAAACTATGCACGTAAGATAAAATGCATGTATGGTATCATTTGTTTTTTTTTGTCTAGATATTTAGAAATACCATTTTAAAGTCTTTTCGTTAGGATATGGCTAAGAAAAGCGTGCTTCTTGTTAAGAGCATAATTATTATAGGATAATATTTTTTTTTTTTTTTTTTTTTTTTTTTTTGATCGACGTCGTACAAGACAAATTACGAAGAAAAAGTGTGAATTTCTGACGCGATATTCGGAATAAAGCTGGTAAGTAATTTGATTATAAAAGAAAAACTTAATAATGAAATTAAAAATTAATAGCCGAAAAAAGAAAAATAATTAAGTCTACTTTTAATAAATTATACCGATATAATTGTAATAGTATATATAACGAGATGTATGCTTTGTCACCGTTTCCTTAAACGGCTACTTATTGGTGCATTTACCTTACTACTTAAAACTAACGCTACGCTTAAGTTTAAAAGGGCGCAAGGTGTTTTGATTAAATAAATCTTTTTTAGGAGGAAAAAAAAATTAAACCCATATATTGTTACATAGAGTATAAAAAAATGAATATAATGATAATAATAATACTAAGCAAAAATGGGGGAAGCTAGGGAAATTATAAAAGCAAAAAAAATGGGAAAAGCTAATAATAATAGTAGTAGTAATAATAATAATAATAATGGCAGGGGGTTGAAGCGAATTATAGAATATAAAAGCAAAAAAGGGGGAAGCTAGATATAATAATAAGGGGTGGGGAGGGGTTGGGGCGGCGCTGCGGTTGTTCGTCCGTGGCTTCGGGCGGATCGGCGATACTCTGCTGCGAATGAAACGGACAGAAAACGATTACAATTTGTTCGCTTCACTTACGTGATTACAATATACTCGGAATTTAGGAGTCTAGTAGTTACCTAATGCAAGGGGTGGCGCTCGCCTATTCCGCGCCGGCGGGGACGATCCAGGGAATGTCCCTTGGTTTCGGGGGCTCCAAGGGCCTGGGCGCTGCGAGCACCGGGAACGCCGGGAGGTATTTGGGCTCCACTTCCAGTATTGCACGGATGCAACCGGTGCAGTTGCCCGCAGGCGTCCATCGTAGATGTGGGCGCCTGCACTGGGTGCATTTAGTGAGGCTGATGGCCCTCGTCTCCTCTGCCAGCCAATGGACCGGGGTTTGTCGCCACTTTTCGAAGTCGGCTGGTGGCCGCAATCAAGCGCAGGCGCCGCACAATGTTTTTGTATTAAATTCCCGGTGCGTCCATACTCGCCCGTTTCCCAAGTAAGTACTTGCTGGCCTCACGCACAGTCTGCGCCCGAAGGGGGCGTGTAAATGCCTTGGCAGGATTGCCTCGGCGAGGCTTGATCGCGGGTATTTAGTGTCATTGAAGCGTGGCGCGTTCATTTTTGTGGAATGTATAAGTCGGTGAAAATAATTTGTAAAATTTTATAACGACTGTGACTCGCTTGGCCTAATTGCTAATCTTATATACTAGTATCCCTACCATCTAATTTTCGCAGCAGAGCGCCTCGTGGGGGTCGGTTCTTACGGCTAGCGCGCGGGGATTCTTGCTGCTATCAGCAAGGTACTTCCTAGAATACTTTGAAGTACGGCTCGGAACCCGCGAAACTTCTCGCTCGCTCTACATGGGCTCTGTCTCTTGTCCTCGAGGATGGTATAACGGGTAGATCTGGAGGAAAGGATGTAATTGCTAAAGGACGGGGTCTGGAAATTATTTGAGGAGGGGGACGAGTAGGTACCATTTCTATATTAACTTTTGTCTCTTTCCTTAAGGGTTCTTGATGTCGATTCCGGCGGTTCCTCAAAAAACGGTATCCAATCCAGATGATTAGGATGATTATGAAGGTGCCACCTAGTCCTGGTAGTCCATACGTGGCATATGTTGATAAATTTTCGGCTCTGTGGTGGGTGGCTATTTCCCTTGCTTGTCTTTCAATGTCATCCAGTGCGATCGCATTTGCTTTCGCATGGGCATCTTGAAGGTTTGACTGTGGTTCCTTTTCCTGATAGTCGGTTAGAATTTTGACATGATGTTCCGTGAGAGTTGGCAGAATTTCCGTAATGTTGATACCAATCGATGGTTTGTAGATAGTTGTTAATTCCTCGGTGTCCACACCGGTTGCCCAAATCTGGTCGGTCCCGATTTTGGCCTCACAGTCTCTTTTCAGTTGTAGTATTCCTGCTCCCTGTAGCACTTCGTATCCGGCAGCGTGCTTGTTGCATCGAACCTGCAGTGCCAGCGTGTCCTTGACGGAAAATAACCAGGTGTTGGGTGTTATCATCTTCTTGAGGAAAGTTCGGCTTCCAGGAAGGGCTTGAATGTTGCAGCTAGGCCACCTGATGTTTTGTGGTTTCAATAGGGCATCCGTTTCGCAGCTTGGTGCCTTTTCCAAATCTTGCAGTGGTACGCTAAGTTCGCACATGTACATGCGAGGATGGTTTCTGCATCCTTCGATGTAGTTCTCGTCGGGCATGAAGTATTGAGAGTTGATACGACTGATTGCTAAATATGCTGTTCTTAGTTTGATGATTATCGGAGTAGAGACATTGATCGATATAGTTTGGAAAGAAGGGCAAGATTGAATGTAATAAAGGTCGAAGGGAATTTGATCTAATAAAGGTATGTCGAGTGACAAGATAATTCGGCCTTGTGAATAAACTACGTTTAATTTGGTCACCCCTTGTAGTTGTTCCGAACTCAATTCTTCCGGCGTCAGCGGGAATTCATATGGAGTAGTTTCGCGAATTCGTTCGCAAGTCTGCGCTAGCTTGCTGGGAGAAAGAACGGCCGGATGTAGGATACCAAGTTTCGCGAACGTGAGCGCGTCTGTAATTACGATCAACGCGGTCACATATTCGTCCACGTGCCTTGTCATTAGAAACGTCCACGAAGAAAAGGCTAATTCTAATTCTATTTTCGTTTCGCGCTCGTCTAGTTGTAGAGTACCCGACGCTATTTCCTTAATTCTATCGCCCATAGTTCGCACGGTGCCTGTTACAGCTTTTAACGTTTGGTGTATGTCTTGAAATTCCGATTTTACAATATGGGTTTGATTTCCTAGTAATTCGGCGAGGTGATTTTGATCTTTATATAGCTTATCTATTTCTTGGTTGTAATATTGCGCATCATCGCTGTCCAGAGTTCCAAAAAGGGCTTTACTTAGCGATCCGATGAATCCCAAGGGTACCGATCGCTTGGTTTCAGGTATTCTGTTAAGACGATATGGCTTCTTTCCAGAGAACCGTTAGTCTGTGGTCGGTATCCCGATGTGGTTACGTGTTTAATTCTGAACGTTTGAGCTATTCCCTGTATTGTGTTATTAATGAAGCTCGTTCCGCGGTCCGTTAATATCGCGCGCGGTGCACCGAAGATTGCAATAAAGTAACGCGATAACGCGTCGGCCACGGTGATGGCTCGTATGTCGGGCAAGGGCACGGCCATACAAAATTTAGATAATAGACATTGCATTGTGAGTATGTGACGGTTTCCACTAGGGGTAGGGGGAAGTGGTCCTACGGTGTCCAAGGCTACTTTATCAAAAGGCCGTGCAGGCGTATCGGTAATTAGCATGGGTTCCCGTGTTTTAATTCGTATAAGCTTTTGTTCTTGGCAGCTAGGGCAACTTCGCACGTAATCCTCTACGTGTCTGTGTAAATGTGGCCAATCAAAAACGCTACGTATGCGCCGGTATGTTTTTGTCACTCCCTTGTGTCCTCCTATCAGGCTTTCATGATAGTGGCGGATAATATTTTCCCATTCCAATTTTGGTGGTTGTTGAACCTCACCGGTGCAAATTTTGATTGTGATAGGAGTTTGGCTGAAAACGATTAACAAATGTCGTTGGAGCGTTTCGGCGTCGAATCGGTGTAGGGTTTCGCCATGTGCCGCTATACGAAACGAGCGGACGTGTTCGCTTTCCACGGCGTCCCTGAGCGCCATTAATGCTGATGCCAGGTCGGCTTCTTTCATTTCGTGGTAAAAGTTGCTCGCTCCCACGATGCTAAAAATTTTTTCTTCTTCATTATGGCTAATTATGACGCGATTTTTGGTTAATTCTTCGGATAATAATTTTGTTTCATCGAGAAGTCCTATAGCTTTTAGAGTTTTACAAATTGGGCTGGTTAGTATTCTATCCGATGATATAAAGTGAACATAGTTATCTGGAGTTGCTGCAAGCGTGGTTCTTACGATTTTCATTTTGCATTTCGTCAGTTGGTTATCGTATTTCAAGGAGTCTATCGTATTTTCGCGATATTCTGGTAACTCTCGCGTGATTTGACTTGATGGGTCCGTGTATGACTCAGGGGTTATTCTGAATCGCTCCGGGGGAATGGGGATCTTAATTCTGTCAGGTTCTGGATTTGGGTTAGAAATTTCTTTCGGGGGTAATTGATCAGTTAGTTCCTCCAGGGTTTCATCTTCCGGACAAATCATGGTCGATTGTGGGACGCCTAAGGCTTCATTGTGCAGAGGTATACCCCATGACACTCTTTTCTTTGGGCCTGCTCGGGACGTTGTTTTCGGGGGGCTCGCGTTCTCGAGGAGATTCGGTGTTTTCTCTTCTTTTCTGGGTAGACCCTTCCCGGTGATAATGCGCATTTCCGTTTCTGGGCCCCGCGGAGTGTTTATGGTTCGGAAGGTAGGTTCGCAGTCTTCCTCTTCTGCCTCTGTCCAGGTAGGCGGCGCGTCCAATCTTTTTAAGAATGCTAGTTCATCGTACGTATATTGGCCCTTGTAGGGACCTTCCGCGATCATGGGGGAAAATGGGACTTCGAAATCTTCGACAACGTGGTGGTCAGGTTGTCGGTACGGTATTAATCCCGGAGAGTCCTCGTCTTCCATACTCTTCAAGATTGTGATTTCTTCCTCGGTTAACGGACCGACACTCGAATCGTCGCTTCCGAAAGTGGAATCCAGGATGGTTTTTTCCTGGTCCGTATCTTCATCCAAGAATTCGGGCATCCCCGTTCGTTCTACGACTGTGTCCAGAATGGTAGAGTTGGCTCTGCTCTCCATACCGTCAGTAATTTCTCCTGCTTCAGTGGAATCGTCAATAAGCGACGGTGGTTCTTCGTAGTTCGGCCTTGGCATGGCTTGGCGACGCGCCTGTACGCGTGTTCCTATCCCTTCATCGTCGCCCTTTGGTGGGTTTTCCTCTTCGATAGTCGGGAATGCGTGCGGAACCGGGTTTCGGGATAGCGCGTCGGCGTTCGCGTTAACACGGTCGGGTTTAGAGACGATCTCGTAATTGTAGTCGGCGAGTGTAATTTTCCATCGAGCGAGTCGCGACATCGGATCTTTTACCGAGAATAACCATTGCAGTGGCCGGTGATCAGTGACTAAGGAGAATTTTCGCCCGTAGATATAAGTACGGAATTGTTTTACGGCGTAAATTATCGCGAGGCATTCCTTTTCGGTAGTTGAGTAATTTTCTTGAGCAGAATTGAGCACTTGTGAGGCGTACGCTATTGGTGGATCTTCGCCTATTTTACCTTGGCTTAGTATTGCCCCGATGGCTACGTCAGACGCGTCGGTTGTAATAATAAACGGTTCATCGTAATTCGGATAACGTAAAACTGGCTATTTACAGAGCGCCTGGCGTAGGTCTTCGAAGCTTTCCTGATGTTTTTCAGTCCAATAGAATGGAATTTTAGTGCTAGTCAAAGTTGAAAGGGGTTTAGCTCGTTTAGCCATATTTGGGATAAAGCGACGATAATAATTTACGAGACCCAAGAATTGTTTTACATTTTTACGGTTTTTAGGAACGGGGAATTCGGCGACGGCTTTAATCTTTTCTGGATTAGGACGTACTCCGTCAGCTGCGATTATATGACCTAGATATATAACTTTGTCTTTTAGGAACTTGGCTTTTTCCGTCTGTAGGGTTAAGTTATGCTTGCGTAAGCGTTCGAAGAAAGTCTCGAGTCGTTGCTTGTGCTCCGCGAGTGTACGCGAATATACAACCACGTCGTCTAGATACACGAATAACTCTTTCCCGATAAGCCCTCTCAGAACGTTGTTCATTAAACGCTGGAAGGTAGCCGGGGCGTTTTTTAATCCGAAAGGCATACGGAGGTATTCGTAGTGTCCGTCCGGTGTGGTAAACGCGGTTTTTGCACGGTCCTCGGGAGCCATAGGGATTTGATGGAAACCGTTTGCTAAGTCGAAAACTGAGAAATATTTGGCTCCACCTAGTCTATCGAGAATGTCCGTGATTCGCGGTAGAGGAAAGCGGTCATCAATTGTTTTCGCGTTCGTAATTCTGAAGTCTGCTACCACTCTCCATCGTTTCACTCCATCCTCGGTGGCCTTTTTCTCTACCACGTGCAAGGGTGAGTTATGCGGTGACGACGAAGGAGCGACTATTCCTAGCTCTTCCAAATTACGCGTTTGCTTGGTAATTTCTTCTTCCATCCGCGGGGGGTGCGGGTATTGTCTAGTGAACGTGGGCGTAGAATCTGTTAACGGGATAGTGTGTTCTATCGATGAGGTTACGCCAAGAGGGTCTCCCGGTACGAAAAACCTATCCGAATATCTTATAACCAAGATTTCGATTTTTCGACGCGTTTCCGGATCTAAGTCTTCCAATTTCAGCGTTTCGAATATATGCTGTAGACGTTCTTCGTCCGATTTTGGATCTACTCGGTATTCTCCCAGATCGAGGTCTTCGTTAGTGTCGAACTCTTCTCCGAAAGAGGGGGAGGGGCAATCTCGCTCGTCCTCTTCGGAACAGTCACCGTTTTCAGGGATGCAGATGTTTATTTCATTCGCGTTGGTCTCTGATTTATTAAAGTCTTTTAGAAAATCTTGGTGGCACTGCTTATAGCCCTCTAGCGTACCTTCTAAATCTTCAAAGTTGGAGAAACTTACGGGGCTGATTGGATGTTTCGCGGTTACCATCGTGCGCTGGTGGTATGAAACGATGGCTTCTTCCTGAAGCAGATACGGGCTTCCAACAAGGCCCGCAATCCCCTTAGGTAAATGGGGCATACGTATTACGTGAAATAATGCCCAACTACCGTTAATTTTCAAGACGGTTGTCCCTAAGGTCAAGACCTTCCCGTTTAAACCGGTAATTTCAAGGGGGGTAGTACTTAAAACCCGGGCCCTTGAGCTTGCGGACCCGATTTCTAATAGGTTCAATGCCGAACCCGTGTCTATGATAAATTCTCCCTCACCGTTCTCCAATTGTTCTGCCTTGACTCGGATGCGGGGGGAGTCCGCTCGTAGGAGCGTTGTTGCGGGCTCTGGCTCCGGGGTGGATTTTGAGGTGATCTTTGGGCCTGCGAGGAGGACCCGCCCGCCTCGTTCCGGTTGAACGGGCGGGCACGCTGGGAGTTTAAATGATCGGGCTTCTCCGGGGTTGTTTCACGTGCTTCTGGTCTCTGGGGTTCACGAGATTCATATGCCCGCGACTCGCGAGGAGGTTCATATCTTTCCGTTTCGCGAGGTCCATACCCGCGCAGTTCATATCCGCGGGGTTCGTATCCGCGAGGTTCGTAGGGATCATACAATCTAGGATCGCGAGGTTGTGACCGCCTACTATTCCAAGGTCTCCCGCGTGCTCCTCTTCCGCGGGGCGCACTCGGTCGGCGATCGTAGTACAACGGGCGTTCGCCTTGCCTCGTCAGCAAGGACGATGGACGGCGCTCCGGTGTCGGATCGCGATAATACGGCTCGTGATAATATTCGTCTCGATAGCGAGGGGCACTATATGCGGAGTACGAGGAACGAGGCTCTTCATATGAGTCATTTTCGACATTAGGTTGCCTCCATTCAGTCCATCTACGCTGAGGGTCGTATGGGGACGGGGGACGCGCGCTCCGGTTGCCGTCGTACGTGTCGTCGCGCGGCAAGCCGGCCAGGTCTTGTTCACGTCGTTGCGTATGTAAAAATCGAAAATCTTCTTAGAGGGACAGGCGGCTTCTAGCCGCACGAGATTGAGCAATAACAGGTCTGTGATGCCCTTAGATGTTCTGGGCCGCACGCGCGCTACACTGAAGGAATCAGCGTGTTTTCCCTGGCCGAAAGGCCCGGGTAACCCGCTGAACCTCCTTCGTGCTAGGGATTGGGGCTTGCAATTATTCCCCATGAACGAGGAATTCCCAGTAAGCGCGAGTCATAAGCTCGCGTTGATTACGTCCCTGCCCTTTGTACACACCGCCCGTCGCTACTACCGATTGAATGATTTAGTGAGGTCTTCGGACTGGTGCGCGGCAATGTCTCGGCATTGCCGATGTTGCCGGGAAGATGACCAAACTTGATCATTTAGAGGAAGTAAAAGTCGTAACAAGGTTTCCGTAGGTGAACCTGCGGAAGGATCATTAACAAGGCTCAAAGAGCAAAAAGCAAAAAGCTTGAAACCGTAACTATGCAAAAACACTATATAAATGCGAATGCAATTATATAAACAGATACCAAAAACTAAATGCGAATGCATTTATACAGATACCAAAAACTAAATGCGAATGCATTTATACAGATACCAAAAACTAAATGCGAATGCATTTATACAGATACCAAAAACTAAATGCGAATGCATTTATACAGATACCAAAAACTAAATGCGAATGCATTTAAACAGATACCAAAAACTAAATGCGAATGCATTTAAACAGATACCAAAGACTAAATGCGGACGCATTTAGCAACGCCGTGGCACGGCTTACATGCGGAGGGTCGCTACAGCCGGAGAAACCTGGTTTCTCACCGCGACGCTCCCGTCCGCTGCCATCGGTGAAGCGCAAAGAGCAAGCGCTCCAGACCGCCAGACACGCGGCGCCCCCTCTTTGAGAACGGGACGATAATAATATGAACGCAATCACGAGTGCGCTCGCGCGAGGTTTCTCGCGAGAGGCCGTCGTTAACTGGATCGGGGAAAAAAAACAAGACCCGTCGTTGCGATTGTCCTCTCCGGTAAGACCCGCCGTCTCGTAGATTCGCGTTCACCTCGTATCGGAGGTGCGCCGTTATTATAAAACGGTACCACCACCACGTGTCTGCGCGTGTTGTCTGCGCGAGCGTGTAAAGTGGCTCGTATCGAGAAAGGAGATTCACTCGCGACCCAAGACCGGGACGAAAACACACACCACAAGCGCTCCGAGTGGTTAAATGAAGCGCGCGCGCGCGCGCGAGAGAGAGAGAGAGAGAGAAGAGAGAGAACGAGCCGCCGTCGAAGCCCTCGTCCTCCTCCCCCTCTGTCTCTGTGTTCTCTTTCGTCGACGACGACGCTTCTTCCACTCGCATCCCGCTTCCTCAGTTTTGTGGTCGGGCTCTCCTAAAAGTCCTGTGACGGACGGACACCCTCCTCGGAGGGGATCCTCCCGGGTAACCTAGGGCGGCGGCTCGCAGCACACACATCCATCGCGTCGACGTGCATCCCCCCCCCCCCCCCCCCCCCCCCCAGTATCGCTCGCTTAATCGCGCGCCCCGATAGCCAAAAAAGGGACCGGCTGTGAAGTTTCGATAGCGAAAGTCAGATTTGACCGATCGAAGCCGGCCGTGTGTCCGCTTTCGGGGGACGGCGACGATAGAGAGCAGCAGCGGAGGGAGGAGGGAGGAGGGAGGAGATGCTGCCGCGTGCGGTGCTGTTGCTGCACCCCGTCCAGAGTATACACGGTTATATTACGGTTCTCGTGCCGAACAGTGTATCTCTCGAAGGTTTTTAAATGAACATGTACGCTCGGCCGTCGGACGTGTCGCGGTGTTTCCGCCGCGGTACGCTTCGACGGTGTTCCAGTCTTGGACACAAATCACACACACCGTGTCGTCAACGCTGGCGACGCCCGGACCTCCTTCGCGCGCTGGTTGGAGGCGCACGGGCCACGGCTTCATCCGAACCGAGAACAAAGATATTAACGAACATATTTAATAACACGATTACCCTGAACGGTGGATCACTTGGCTCGTGGGTCGATGAAGAACGCAGCTAATTGCGCGTCAACGTGTGAACTGCAGGACACATGAACATCGACATTTCGAACGCACATTGCGGTCCACGGATACAATTCCTGGACCACGCCTGGCTGAGGGTCGTTATCACATACAAAAGACTGCTTGCGTCGGTCTCTGCGTAATCACATCCTCGCCGTCTCGCGTTTCCGACGATGTAACGCGTTTCGGAGTCGGGTCGGATGATACACTAGAGATACGCGACGTACGAGCGAAAGTTGGGCGGTTCGTCGGCGTTTGCAACGGCTCGCGCCGAGAATCGTGAAGCGTGTATATTCTCTTGCCGTGCGAGAACCAGAAACAGAGAGAGGAAGCGAATGTGATATGTGACGAATGATCGCGCGAGGACTCGCGTGCGTGCATGCTTTCATCACGGCGTTGTGCGTCGTTGTTTCATAACGACCGCCCGTGTGCTGCAGCACCGCTCCCCGGATCAGACACACACACACACACAGCGGCCTCTCCGCTCGCACTGGTTTGTAGAATTTGCCTTCACGTCCCGCGCGAGATCTTTTAACCGTGCTCCCGACGTCGCCTGAAATGATAAACTTGTCCCTAGAAAGAGAGACCAAAGAGAAGAGAAGAGATATTGAGGAGAAAGAGCGCGGAGTGCGCGCGGCATATGTGCGCCGATCTATCGTCGCGTTCAAGCGGCCCCAGGGATTTTAAAAAGAGGGTCGTCGTTGACGACAAGTGAGAGAAAAAGTCCAGTCTCCATCATCGATACACCACATCGAGGGCACGACGACAACAACACACACACACTCGTTCTTCCGGGACGCCGTGAAGATCCACAAGGGATTGATGTAGAATGAATAATGGGGAGGCGCTGTGCGGGATGAAAAATGAAAAAACCACTCGTTAACATGATCGGGTCGATGTATTTTCCCCGTCGTTGCGCGTGTCCTCGCCTAGCCCCCCTATTCATTCCCTCCCTATGGCCACGTTCCGTCGACACACAAGAGTGGTGTTGTTTGTTTGCGCCAAACATCCGATGAGAAGAAGAGAGCGAGACTACGATATTGCTCCACGCGTCGTTTAAAACGTTTCTGTACCCCCGGAATCCTCGTTGGCGCGGCTGCGCGAATATTTGAACATTGACGAACCGAAAGGCGCTGATGCCGCGAGAGGTATATGTAAGAAGACTCTCTCCTTCGTAGAATTGAAGAGAAAAGAGTCTCCCCGATCGCCCCATGTCTTTGTCGCGTTGTTGGTCGATCGTACAAGAGACCCCGCGGGTCTCGCCGGTCGTCCAGTCCACGGAAAAGCTTATTTTTCCACGGTTCCCTCTGCTGCGAGTCGCTGCTCGAGGCGTGAAGGGATAGCGGAATCTCAAAGCTAATAATAGCGGACGGACGTTAAAGTAAAAACCGGTGGTCGTTCCGCGAGGAGAGTCTCCACCCGTGCCGAATCGACGAACCGCGACGAAAAGACACTTTGGCGAGGCGCAATTAGAGGTAGGGGAAAACTCTAATTCTCTCGATTAGAGGAGAAGAGAGAGTCCGGTATTAGTAAAATACC
>OV815488.1:3303354-3313354 GCA_929108735.1 Andrena dorsata | reverse complement strand
GGAATCCGGTTCCTATTCCGGAACCCGGTAGCGGAACCGCAAACCATTCGGGCCCTCGTAAGAGTGTTCGTCGGGGTAACCCAAAATGACCTGGAGACGCCGTCGGGAGATCCGGGAAGAGTTTTCTTTTCTATATAAGCGTTCGAGTTCCCTGGAAACCTCTAGCAGGGAGATAGGGTTTGGAACGCGAAGAGCACCGCAGTTGCGGCGGTGTCCGGATCTTCCCCTCGGACCTTGAAAATCCAGGAGAGGGCCACGTGGAGGTGTCGCGCCGGTTCGTACCCATATCCGCAGCAGGTCTCCAAGGTAAAGAGCCTCTAGTCGATAGATTAATGTAGGTAAGGGAAGTCGGCAAATTGGATCCGTAACTTCGGAATAAGGATTGGCTCTGAGGAGCGGGGCGTGTCGGGCTTGGTTGGGAAACGGGTTTGGTTGACGAGCCGGGCCTGGGTGAGGTGAACGGTCGGGATTTCGGTCTCGCATCCGGGATCCGAGCTCGGTCCCGTGCCATCGCCTCCCGCGGATCTTCCTTGCTGCGAGGCTTCCGTGTCGGTTTCACCGTCGTGGTCGTCCTCTTCGGCCGCCATTCAACGCTCAGCTCAGAACTGGCACGGACTAGGGGAATCCGACTGTCTAATTAAAACAAAGCATTGCGATGGCCCCCGAGGGTGTTGACGCAATGTGATTTCTGCCCAGTGCTCTGAATGTCAACGTGAAGAAATTCAAAAAAGCGCGGGTAAACGTCGGGGCCGTCGCTTGAGGTGTCGGGGCTTGACCCTAGTATCCGAGACGAGTCCCCGGTACTGACCGCGCTGCGTTTACCCCTAAAGCTGCTGGCGGAGCTCTCCTATCCTACGTATGTAGGTAACGGTTAGCCACCGGCAGCAAAGATGTGCGGTAGAGGGAACCGGGAAACCGACCTCGAGGGTCACTCATCAAACCTGATTGGAGAAATCCGATCGACATGAGTTGCTTAGGGAAGAAGGAGCCCCGGTTGGGTGGCTACCAACCGCCTTCTTGCTTGGTGTCGGCCTCTAAGGGGCAGATGGTGAGCATAAGCAGGGACGTGAGGGACTTGTGTTCGTTTTTGCGTGCATACCCTTGAGAAGGAGGGGGGGCTTCGGCCCTTGCTTCCGCCTCGTCCCCCATACGATAGCCACATCGGCATCGGGGGGCGGGGTCCGTACTGCCTGCGGAACATCCAGGCACAAGTAAGAGATCTAGTGGCGTCGCTGAGCTTCCTACGTTTGAAGACTGTGATGGTCCGGGCGATCGCGAGACGGCCCTTGAGGTGCACTCAGAACCGCTGTAAGGGGAAAACCCCCGGTTCGCAGTCCTAGTCTAGCGTTATAAGGTGGCGAAACGGCGCCCCGACCCAACCGGCGAAACGGAGACCATCGCTTGAGGTGTCGGGACAAACTAGTATCCGAGATGAGTCTCCGACGGCTGGGGGGCCTGACCAGCCCCCCAGACCCCCCGGTGGCGCTCGTAACTATGACTCTCTTAAGGTTTTGCGTATTTGCGAATTGTTGGATATGGAATTAACCGGAGTCAAAAAATATCAGATTATGTTCACAGTGGGACAACAGCATGAAGACAGTGTGGATGTTAGGGGCCAAGGGAATAGGAGGCTGCATATTATGACTTATGGCACCTCACTGAGACACGTTCTGCAGATTGAGCAAACGAGCAATTTTGTTTTACTTGATGAAATACATTGCAGGTCTGATCCCACAGTAGTGGCTGGCGACTTGCAATTTACGAAGCTGGCCAATTACAAATGCGTACACTTGACAGCGACTGTCTTGAGTAGGACCAGATCTCAGCAATTAGCAGAAGGGCTCGACATTAGTAGCACCAGGTTTGAGATAAGGGATACTATCAAAATTGAACCAATGTCTATGACTGACAAAGTCGACAATGATTGGTTGTGCATACCTCCTAAAGTTATTGGCGTTAGGCTAGAGGGGTTCAAGAGAGGTTATAAAATACCACTCAGGGCTCTCAATACTGGGCGAATTATATTTTTCTTGTCCACCAGGAACGATTGCGACAGTCTATATAATTACTGTAGCCGCAATTACCATGCGGAGGATCGACAAATGATAGTCATTCACGGAGGCACTTCTTTTAAGTTGTCGGAGATGGGTGATCATTGTTGGTGCTTCTGCACTGACGTAGTGGGACAAGCTGTGACCATACCTGGGTGCAGAGTTGTCGTTGACTTCTTGGAAGAGATGAAGCCGTCGACTTTGCTATATGCTAGCAGGGAAGGCGTCATCTATGAACACAATTTGATCCGGAGAAGAATTGGTGAAGCGACTTCCAAACAGCGTAAGGGGAGAACTGGTAGGACCAATGTCGGTTTTTACATCACCCCTAGGGGAATCAACCCCGAAGTCGACCACAAGATCGACTCTCGAACTGTGGCCGTGGCGATGCTGGAGTTAGAAGCCGAGAGACGATTTGATTTTGGTAGAATTGAGAAGGAACATCACAACTTGGAACTGATAGAGGCCATTAGAGATTTAATGTGGTTGATGCCTTACAACATATTGAGCCAACCCGGATATAAGAGCATGCTTGAAACTATCAAGAACGATGCAAGAGCTTATATAAGCAAGGGAAAAAACTTCCTAAGTGATTCTTATTTAAGGAAGTTAGAAACAATAAGATCGGCTAATGGAGACTTGGTGTACCTGTATCTCACCCCTATCATTAGTGAAGAATTAGTGCTTTACACGATGGCAAACAAAGAAAAGCTTGCTAGATTGGCAGGTGGGAATGATGGAACGTGGTATGACAGCATGTTTGATTTCTGTTACAAAACTAAGACGGAGGAAGATAGAGCGAATGTTTTATTGGATGCTGGTGCTAAGATTAGCAGTTATAAAGAATCTACTTCAGTATCTGGTGACATCAGCTTTGAAGTGTACAATCGAGTTTTTACCACTGGCCTTGTAGATGATTTTACTGAGGTGCAGCATAGCGCAGTAGGCGTCGTAAGCGGGGCTGCTGTTGCCTTAGGAGCTTCAGCAGTCTTGCTGGGTAGTATATATCATCTCACGGTGAAGAACATTGATCGCTATGTCACTCGACTTTTTGTTTTTCGCAATAAGTTTGCGGCGAGCCATTGTAAGTATTTAGCTACAAATAAGAAGGGTTCTAATACTCTCCATAATAACGCATTTGTTAAGTTGGCTTGGCAGACTGCATCTGACAGACTTGAAAAAGGGCGGAAATGGTTTGCGGCGAGCAAGTATCCCGTTTCAACCGAACAACACAGTAGCGGCTTGCCTTACGTCGAGACCGTTTTTGAGACCGCTAAGAACATGTTAATGAATTCATGGGCACTTATTCCGGCTACGTATCATGTTGGAGCTTTTCCATCTTTGGTCACTGTGATGACAGCGACTTGGGTTGGGAAGATTTTTTCGAAATTGGAGAACATCCTAGGTAGGACAATTGCTGTCACTATTTTGGCGATGTTGAATGGCTTTTGCGTTTACTTCGCCCCTATGCCGTTGGCGATAACTAGCTGTGTGGCACAGGTGTTGGGCTTCGTCATCAATGGCTTAACTTCCGGCGAAATCAAAGATTACGATCTTTACGGGAGCGTCATTAAGAGTAGCGACAGGGCATGGGATCTGGTTTTTGGGTTGGCCAGCGGAGTTGGCGTTGGATATCTTATTAAGAACCAGCTGTTGGTGACTGCCCAATTTGCCGCTGCTAGTGGTGTCTTAAACCAGGCTGGCGGTACAGCTATGGGAGTAGTAGGTGGGCCTAGTTATCTTTTCGGCGTCACTGGCAACGCTGTTGTTTTAGTCAAGCAAGTGTACTTGCTGTTCACTAGGATTCAAGATGGGAAATTGACTTGGGACAGTGTTGGGGCTATGCTGACCTCCCTGATGCAAGCTGCAAGCATTGACGTCACAACGGGAATATTGTGCGCATTAGTGTCTGTAGCTCTTATTGCTGTGAGATCCGGTTTGAAAATGATGAAGTACCAAGCGGGAGTTAGCGTCAAGACCGTGAGACAGGTTGACGGAACTAACACTTACGTCGAGGATTTTTTTGGGAGTTATGATAACTTTGCCCTGACGGTCTTGTCAACCTCTTCCGTGCTGGCGAGCCCTTCATCATTGATATCTATCTTGATAGCGTGGATAGCTAATTGCTCTAGGAGGGGTGAGGTCACTCGGGGCTGTTTTAAAGACGCCTTCGAAGCATACTCTGGGGTGCCTATTGCGATAGCTACCATTTCGGAGGGAATCAATGCTTTGGCCACCCACGATGCAGCCGAAAGGCACAGTCTTAACGGCCTGTCTATATTGTTTAGCATACCAAGTATGTTGGCTGGAGTTATAGGCTGTGTGTATTGGTTCAACAACCCGGACGTCGTACATACCATAAGTAACGTTTGGAACAACTTCAAACAATTCACAGACTTCCTTTGGAATTATTTTAAGAGTGTCGTTGGAGGAGTTGCCAATTTCATTGGATCTTCCATTGGTAGTGGTATGGTAGGTAGGCTCTTTGAAAGTGCGCCCAGCTGGCTCAAGGGGAAAACCGAGGAGCTAATAATGGAAGAAAAATTTTCAATGCTAAGGGCTGAACCTCAAGTGGTTAATGACTGGTTTTTGGAACGCGTGAGCAGTGGGAATGTCAGCTTAATCGAGAGATTGCATTATTCTCGTAGCATTTTTAACCAGGAGCGCTACGGTAGTGTCCTGCCTGTGGCTTTTCTGAAGTTCGTGAGGGAGCAAAATCAGGGAATGTCATTGTGTCGAAAGTATAAGTCTCAGGTGCCTTTTGAGTTCTTTTGCGTTACATCCAATGATCTGTATAAGATAGTAGCTTGCTTTGCCGGAGAAGTCGAGGTAAACCTGAGTGCTGTCTACATAACTAGAGGCGATTGTAAAGTTACCATAGAATTGGGGTACAGATCGGGAGTCGCAACCCATTACGTGAATGTTAACAAGGGACCTTTGTCAATGACCTTCTTGGTGATAAGTAGACCAGCAGAAGAAGGAGGTAGCACTAATTACGTCTTAGGTTGGCGAGTCCCCAGTGCACTCACCAGCACGCTGTTTGACAAGTTGGCTTGTTTGCACCCGGCGATAGAGGCTTTGTCTGGTTCGTATTTAGATATGACCCCTGCTCAAATAGAAATAGAGACTAATGATGTGTGTAATTGGGTTAGTCACGCTGTTAAGTTGAGTTGGCAGAGAACCTTGACTTCTGTTGTAGTCGGAGCCGTCGACAGGGCCGTCTCAATGTTCGGTTTGATTTCCAAGGTGAGGGAAAACACTTTTGATCTGGGCCTGATACCGGATGCTTGGTGTGAAAAACCATCATCTTTGGACCAAGATGAGTGGGAATTGTACCAGTGGTTACTATGGAGCCGCTTTGAGAGTGGAGTTTTGATAAATCGCACTGTTGAAAGACTGGATAAGAGTAGGCACCTACCAATGCAAGTGTTATCGTGTTGTGCGCTGAAGTGGCGGAGAGTTGCGGACGCGAGAACCGTCGACGTTAGCAGAGTTGTGAAACTCAGTGGACCGGTGGTGGAATTATCCAGGCTGAGTGATGATTTTGATCCTGCCTATAGGCGAGGGACTAAATTCTTAGGAACTTTTTCCTTAGATAGAGGTGTGGCTGCGGCGGATCAGTGGGTCCATGCTGCTTGGTGGGCAGGCCTTAACGTCTACTATGAGCTAAATTCTAGTTGTTATCTGAGTACCATAGGCGGATATTGCAAATGTAGTGTGTTTTTAAATGTCGTATCGAACAACAAGACCGAAATGCTCTTTTCTCACTGTGAGTCTCATGTTAATTGAAGTTCCAAGATGGCCGCCGCCGAGTGCTGACGTGTCGCGAGTCGCTCCGCTGAAAACTTTCAATAGAGTGGTGTATCCTTGTCAGAAATTCGTTTGGGATAGCAGAAAATGAAGGGCTAGTGACAGCGAACAATCAGTGTTATTAAAAAAGTGATTTTATATGAGTGAAGTGGACACTGCAGACAAAAATTGCGAGCTGGGATAGATAACCTCACTTCGACCGCTCCGCAACGCCGCTGTCGCCTGGGGGCAGGCGACTTAAAAGCCCCAAAAGTGCGGAAAATGTGGAAAAGGTGGAAAGTGAGGAAAGTGAGGAAAGTGCGGCAAGTGCGGCAAGTGCGACAACGGCCACTCGGAGTGTATTGTTTATATCACATCGGATAGTATACAAACTTTCTCTCCAAAGCAATACGCCGCTAGGAAATTCTTGGCAGGCCGACAGGCAGGGCATCAGTTCCTGATGAAGGGCTTGACGACCCCTACTGGCCCGAGTTAGCCCACGTGCGCACCCGAACGTGGTGGAAGTGTGGGCGAGGGCCCCGTTCGGCTGCACACTGGGCTGGGTTATAAACGTTGACGAACTGGCTTTCAAAAGGACACGAGACGGAATGGAATGGAATCATGCACCCGGCAACAAAAAAACTTTCGTTATTACAATGTCTAGATACAACCATAGCGAAGCCTCGGACACTGAAACCCATGGTCCCGGGTCTTCAGTGGCGGACTTGTCCGCTAGCCGTGAGGGGACCATAGTTGACGACACTGGCAATGTCCAAGGACGTTCTAAGCAGCAAGAGGTGGTGCTGCCGCTAAATAGCCCCATCCGATGCACAGGATGCCGCGATGATAACCGTGACTGCCAATTCCTGAATCAGAAGGACTTTGTAAAGCATGTCGCCAAGCAGCATAACCTAATGGCAATTGCCTGGGTATGCAGAAGCTGTGGCAAAACGTACAAAAAAGGACACGCTTTGGTATGTCACATTCCGAAATGTAAAGGCCCCACAGTTACGCTGGAGAAGGAGTTCAAGTGTAGCGAATGCGCCGGCTCGTTCGATTCGCAAAGGGGACTCTCCGTTCATGAACGACATAAACATCCGGCATTGAGAAACGCCAAGCGCAAGGGCGAAAAGGGGGCGGCTACAGTGGCGGCGAAAAGGGGAGCAAATGCCTCCGTCTGGTCTGAGGAGGAGAGACTTCTTCTTATAGAACTCAACCAGAGGTTCGAAGGCAGCTCCCAAATGAATGCCCGTATGAAGGAGTATTTCCCCAACAAGACGCTGAAACAGATCAGCGACAAGAGAAGGCAAATCAGACCTCCACAAGTGGAGGTTATAGCAATCGAGTCTGATTCAGAATCAACCGGTCAGTCGGCCGAGGAAGCGGTCGTACCTCCTCGGATCGATGATACAATCGGCACGGAGGTCGAGGACAACGATTGGAGGGAAGCGCTAAAGATAGCAGTCGTCACAGAACAAACTGACGCAGCTGAATGGTTGTCTATTCAGGGCCGTCTGAGGGAAGTTGCAATGAACGATACCTCCGATGCAACGGAAGTGGACGGCATAATAAAAGATATCGTCGAGAAGCTGTCCGACGATAAAACCGCGACGCCAGCTAAGGCTAAAAGGCCGGCCAGAAGGAATAATAAGGGCCCGAATGACACCAGAAGGAAGAAGGACAAAACCAAAAGGGCTAAGTATAGGTATGCGAAGTTTCAGGAGGCATACAAAAATTGTCCCGGCAAATTGGCCAATATGGCCATGGCGGGGAAAGCCCTGGTAGAGGAGGACGAAGGCACCGTCTACCCTGATACGGAGGCAGTTAGGGACCTGTATACCAAGCTATGGGGTACCTGCGGGCCCCAATGGCGCCAGAGGACGCAGAGGAAAGGTCCAGCCACCAGAACTGCAATGGGTGACTTATGGTCGCCCATAACGACTGACGAAATAATCAGCAAGATGGCCAAAATGAAGGCCAACACCGCGGCGGGCGTCGACCGCATAAAGAAAGGAGATTTGAAAAGGAAAGGGGCGGTTCAGATTCTGGCTCAGCTATTTAACACACTTCTCCTTAAGGAACATTTCCCAGATCACTTCAAGCAGAATAGGACAACTCTGATCCCTAAGCCAGGAAAGGACTGCAAAGAGCCTGGGAATTGGAGGCCGATCACAATCGGTTCCCTGCTGGGAAGGCTGTTCTCCAGTGCAATTGATAGAAGATTGCGGGAGTCGGTTACCATAGCGGACCGACAAAAAGGTTTTAAGAATGAGAACGGGTGTCGACACAACATCGCAATTCTGAGCTCTGCCCTCGCCTCCATGAAGAGTAGCGAGGGGGGAGTACTCACAATTGTCGATGTATCCAAGGCGTTCGACACGGTGCCCCACGCGGCGCTTGGCCCAACGCTAGCAATGAAGGGGGTACCAAAGAAAGCAAGTGAATTCATCGAAAAGATGTACGCTGGTTGCAGGACCTCCATAAGAACAAAAGAGGGAGGCGAAATTCAAATAACCCTCGAGCGGGGAGTAAAGCAAGGGGACCCTCTATCCCCCTTGCTCTTTAATGTAATAATGGATCCCATAATTGAGGAAATTGATGAGGCCTCGGATGGCGTATCACTTGAGGGGGCCAAAGTCGCCATACTGGCATTTGCCGACGATATAGTTCTCGTCGGTAAGGACAGGAATGAAGCAGGGAAGCAACTCGCGGCGCTAGCTAAGTATCTGAATAACTTGGGAATGGAGTTATCCATCCCCAAATGCGCAGCCGTAGAGGTGGTGGCCAAAGGGAAGACTTGGTTTTTACAAGACCCCGAAATGAAACTAGGTACAGAGCGAATCCCCACGATAAAAGCGGAGGAAACTACAGAATACCTGGGAGTGACGCTGGACCCGTGGGTCGGGATCAGAGCAAGTAAGAAGAAAGTGGAAGAAGTGATCCGGGCAACCAATATGGTAAAAAAGATGGGGCTCAAGCCTCATCAGAAAATTGAGCTGATCAGGACATACCTGATTCCAAAAATCATCTATGTCTTGGTAGCGGACCCACCGCCGTTGGTAAGGTTGAGGGAGCTTGACCATGAAATCAAGCAAACAGTGAAGAGCATACTTAAGCTCCACCCGTCAACTACTGACGGAGTAATATATGCAGACAGGAGTCATGGTGGCTTAGGCCTCCAAAGAGTCGAAAACATTGTCAAGCTCTCAGTTATCAGGAGCAGTACTAAGATGTTTACGTCCACAGACGACGCGGTGAGGAGTGCGCTGCAGGATCAGATGAGCGTGGTCAACAAGTACACGCAATCAATGGACCTAAACTGGCCCGTAAGCCTGGAGCAGCTAGAGGAGGCTCGAAAGCAGGCCAAAAAGCTGGAGACGGACAGGTGGAGGCAGCTTATCTCCCAGGGCCAGGGAGTGGCTGATTTCTGCCACGACAAAGTGGGGAACGCGTGGCTTTACAAACCCACATTATTGAAAGCGTCTAGATATCTAGATGCCCTGAAGCTAAGAACCAACACGTTTGGTACGAAAGTAGCGTTAAGACGGGCGAACAGGGATGTAGACGCTACTTGCAGGCGATGCAGAGCTCAAGTGGAAACCTTGGGGCATGTATTAGGCAACTGCCTCCATACTAAACCCATGCGGATCAGGCGGCATGATGAGATAAAGGATCTCATAAAAGACCGTGTAGCTAAGCGCTGCACGGTGTTCGACGAGCCCACTGTCAACGTCGTCGGTGAACTAAAAAAGCCGGATCTGGTTATCAAAGACCAGGATAGGCTGTTCATCGTTGATGTCACGGTGAGGTATGAAGATAAAGATAACTTGAGAAAGGCTTTTATAGACAAAACAACAAAATACAAGGACACGTTGGAATATATCAAGTTGAGAACGAACTGCCTGCACGCTAGTATACTACCAATAGTGGTAGGAACGAGAGGGGCTATGCCAAGCAAAACTCAGGCCAACCTAAAGGTCCTAGGACTGCCCAAGAAAGATATGGTGACCATCGCCCTAATAGCTCTCAGGTCGTCGTTAGAGATCGCTAACGCGTTCTTGGACTACGACCTAATCAGATAGGGACTCGTAACCCAATTGACCATGTGGGCTCGCCTACTGGCTACCAGAATGTGTCTGTCCGTATGTGTGGACCAGGCA
>OV815488.1:3298354-3300854 GCA_929108735.1 Andrena dorsata | reverse complement strand
ATAGGATCTCGCATTTGCGTTATTTTTCGTGCAATGAAGTCGCTGAAATGTTCCCAGATAGCACACGACGTCTTAAGACAGACATCTTTAAATCTTACACACACGACGTCTGTCGTCTTAAGACGTCGTTAACACGTCTGTCTTGAAACGAATGTGAAATTTTAAGCAATGAGTCAAGAGGTCGAATGATGATATTCTGTAGAATATGTCGCGTCAATGCGTATTTTTTATAAACAATTAAATCTAGTTATATACCTAGAAATTAAAGCTATTTTCAAGATAAGTGTCTTGGGTAGTTGCGAAAGGCGGTTGCTTCGTAAATTGGGAGACCTGGGTTCGATTCTCGTCACCGATAAGTTTTTTTTTCTCAACATCCTAACCCAGACGCTTTTACGACATCTGCAAAATGTTATTAAGACGCCTGTTGGACGTATTTAATTGTACTTTCGGACATTCAGAAAACGTTCGGAGAATGTTGGCACAGCACGTCCTCGGGACGTTCTACTTTGTAAATAGGACCTTCCTACGACATTATTAATGAACTTTACGGGGACGTACAGGGGACATATGGACACTTTTGGGACATCCTCTGAACATCCACAGTACGTTCGGAACGGACGTTCCTCGGACGTACATAAGACGTATTTGTGCTATCTGGGAGCAATACGCCGCTGGGACTTATTTAATAACACGGCGGCGAAGCGATACGCGGCTGGAACGTTGAATCCCACGGCGGCGAAGCGATACGCCGCTGGAACGTTGAATCTCACGGCGGCGAAGCGACACGCCGCTGGAACGTTGAATCTCACGGCGGCGAAGCGATACGCCGCTGGAGCGTTGAATCTCACGGCGGCGAAGCGATACGCAGCTGGAACGTTGAATCTCACGGCGGCGAAGCGATACGCCGCTGGAACGTTGAATCTCACGGCGGCGAAGCGATACGCCGCTGGAACGTTGAATCTCACGGCGGCGAAGCGATACGCCGCTGGAACATTGAATCCCACGGCGGCGAAGCGATACGCCGCTGGGACTTTTTGAATAACACGGCGGCGAAGCGATACGCAGCTGGAACGTTGAATCTCACGGCGGCGAAGCGATACGCCGCTGGAAATTTGAATCTCACGGCGGCGAAGCGATACGCCGCTGGATATTTGAATATCTCGGCGGCGAAGCGACACGCCGCTGGAACGTTGAATCCCACGGCGGCGAAGCGATACGCCGCTGGAACATTGAATCCCACGGCGGCGAAGCGATACGCCGCTGGAACGTTGAATCTCACGGCGGCGAAGCGATACGCCGCTGGAACATTGAATCCCACGGCGGCGAAGCGATACGCCGCTGGAACGTTGAATCTCACGGCGGCGAAGCGATACGCCGCTGGAACGTTGAATCTCACGGCGGCGAAGCGATACGCCGCTGGAACGTTGAATCCCACGGCGGCGAAGCGATACGCCGCTGGAAATTTGAATGTCTCGGCGGCGAAGCAATGTTACCAAGTCCCGGGGCCATCGTCCGAACACAAACTGATCCGAATCGTCCGAACAACCATTGGATCCTCGTTCCTCGTTCCGTTGCGAACGTATTACTCTGATGGTTCGACCCCGGTCGTCGCGCTGGTTTACGAGAAAATCCCGAAATACTCCAATTGCTCCGAAATATTTCAATGTCCCGACGGACTCCAGTGGTGTTCTGCGGGACCATCGTCCGAGCGCAAGCTGGTCCGAATCGTCCGAACAACCATTGAGCCTCGTTCCTCGTTCCGTTGCGAACGTATTACTCTGATGGTTCGACCCCGGTCGACGCGTTGGTTTTCGAGAAAATCCCGAAATACTCCAATTGCTCCGAAATATTTCAAAGTCCCGACTGACTACAGTGGTGTTCTGCGGGACCATCGTACGAGCGCAAGCTGGTCCGAATCGTCCGAACAACCAACCATTGGATCCTCGTTCCTCGTTCCGTTGCGAACGTATTACTCTGATGGTTCGACCCCGGTCGACGCGTTGGTTTTCGAGAAAATCCCGAAATACTCCAATTGCTCCGAAATATTTCAAAGTCCCGACTGACTACAGTGGTGTTCTGCGGGACCATCGTCCGAGCGCAAGCTGGTCCGAATCGTCCGAACAACCAACCATTGGATCCTCGTTCCTCGTTCCGTTGCGAACGTATTACTCTGATGGTTCGACCCCGGTCGACGCGTTGGTTTTCGAGAAAATCCCGAAATACTCCAATTGCTCCGAAATATTTCAAAGTCCCGACTGACTACAGTGGTGTTCTGCGGGACCATCGTCCGAGCGCAAGCTGGTCCGAATCGTCCGAACAACCATTGAGCCTCGTTCCTCGTTCCGTTGCGAACGTATTACTCTGATGGTTCGACCCCGGTCGACGCGTTGGTTTTCGAGAAAATCCCGAAATACTCCAATTGCTCCGAAATATTTCAAAGTCCCGACTGACTACAGTGGTGTTCTGCGGGACCATCGTACGAGCGCAAGCTGGTCCGAAT
>OV815488.1:3280854-3293354 GCA_929108735.1 Andrena dorsata | reverse complement strand
GGAGATGCTGCCGCGTGCGGTGCTGTTGCTGCACCCCGTCCAGAGTATACACGGTTATATTACGGTTCTCGTGCCGAACAGTGTATCTCTCGAAGGTTTTTAAATGAACATGTACGCTCGGCCGTCGGACGTGTCGCGGTGTTTCCGCCGCGGTACGCTTCGACGGTGTTCCAGTCTTGGACACAAATCACACACACCGTGTCGTCAACGCTGGCGACGCCCGGACCTCCTTCGCGCGCTGGTTGGAGGCGCACGGGCCACGGCTTCATCCGAACCGAGAACACAGATATTAACGAACATATTTAATAACACGATTACCCTGAACGGTGGATCACTTGGCTCGTGGGTCGATGAAGAACGCAGCTAATTGCGCGTCAACGTGTGAACTGCAGGACACATGAACATCGACATTTCGAACGCACATTGCGGTCCACGGATACAATTCCTGGACCACGCCTGGCTGAGGGTCGTTATCACATACAAAAGACTGCTTGCGTCGGTCTCTGCGTAATCACATCCTCGCCGTCTCGCGTTTCCGACGATGTAACGCGTTTCGGAGTCGGGTCGGATGATACACTAGAGATACGCGACGTACGAGCGAAAGTTGGGCGGTTCGTCGGCGTTTGCAACGGCTCGCGCCGAGAATCGTGAAGCGTGTATATTCTCTTGCCGTGCGAGAACCAGAAACAGAGAGAGGAAGCGAATGTGATATGTGACGAATGATCGCGCGAGGACTCGCGTGCGTGCATGCTTTCATCACGGCGTTGTGCGTCGTTGTTTCATAACGACCGCCCGTGTGCTGCAGCACCGCTCCCCGGATCAGACACACACACACACACCTTGTAGCGGCGAGCGAACAGGAATTAGCCCAGCACTGAATCCCGCGGTTCCGCCGCAGGGAATTGTAGTGTTCAGGAGGATCCGTTTATCCCGTGACGTCGCACCGCGTCCAAGTCCATCTTGAATGGGGCCACTTACCCGGAGAGGGTGCCAGGCCCGTAGCGACCGGTACGCGTTTCGGGAGGATCTCTCCATAGAGTCGGGTTGCTTGAGAGTGCAACCCTAAGTGGGTGGTAAACTCCATCTAAGGCTAAATACAACCACGAGACCGATAGCGAACAAGTACCGTGAGGGAAAGTTGAAAAGAACTTTGAAGAGAGAGTTCAAGAGTACGTGAAACCGTTCAGGGGTAAACCTGAGAAACCCAAAAGATCGAATGGGGAGATTCATCGTCGACGAGGCTGGCTCCCGTCGGTGCGCGATACTCCGGGTGGACCATTAGTGGTTCCATTAGCGAGGGTACACCACCGGCGGCGAATGTTCCGGCCACGTAGTCGTGCACTTCTCCCCTAGTAGAACGTCGCGACCCGTTGCGTGTCGGTCTACGGCCCGAGCGGTTGCCTGTTTCGTTGCTCCCAGAGCACGCGACAGACCCTCGGCCGCCCGGCCGGCTGCGCGACGGTACTCCGAGACGGTATCGGGCCGCAACCAATCCATTTTCGAATGTGCGTGCGTCAGGCCCGCCGCAAGCCCGGTCAGTTCTTACCCGGAGGCACGGACCTGGTGCCGTCCCCGGGCCTGGCCAGCTGTTAGCAGGCGGTGTCCTTGGACTGGGCCAAGCTTCGAATTACCGGTCGGCGACGCTACTGCTTTGGGTACTCTCAGGACCCGTCTTGAAACACGGACCAAGGAGTCTAACATGTGCGCGAGTCATTGGGAGAAAGAAACCTAAAGGCGGAATGAAAGTGAAGGTCGACCTTTGCGTCGACCGAGGGAGGATCGGCCGCGTTACGATGCGGCCTCGCACTCCCGGGGCGTCTCGTTCTCATTGCGAGAAGAGGCGCACCTAGAGCGTACACGTTGGGACCCGAAAGATGGTGAACTATGCCTGGTCAGGACGAAGTCAGGGGAAACCCTGATGGAGGTCCGTAGCGATTCTGACGTGCAAATCGATCGTCGGAACTGGGTATAGGGGCGAAAGACTAATCGAACCATCTAGTAGCTGGTTCCCTCCGAAGTTTCCCTCAGGATAGCTGGCACTCGCTCGTTCCTACGTGAACGTGTGCGAGTTTCATCTGGTAAAGCGAATGATTAGAGGCCTTGGGGCCGAAACGACCTCAACCTATTCTCAAACTTTAAATGGGTGAGATCTCTGGCTTGCTTGGATCATGAAGCCACGAGATTATATTGAATCAGAGTGCCAAGTGGGCCAATTTTGGTAAGCAGAACTGGCGCTGTGGGATGAACCAAACGCAGAGTTAAGGCGCCTAAGTCGACGCTTATGGGATACCATGAAAGGCGTTGGTTGCTTAAGACAGCAGGACGGTGGCCATGGAAGTCGGAATCCGCTAAGGAGTGTGTAACAACTCACCTGCCGAAGCAACTAGCCCTGAAAATGGATGGCGCTGAAGCGTCGCGCCTATACTCCGCCGTCAGCGGCAAGTGGGGAGGGACGTGCCACCCGTTCGCGGGTGACCGTCCTCCATGAAGCCCTGACGAGTAGGAGGGTCGCGGCGGTGTGCGCAGAAGGGTCTGGGCGTGAGCCTGCCTGGAGCCACCGTCGGTGCAGATCTTGGTGGTAGTAGCAAATACTCCAGCGAGGCCCTGGAGGACTGACGTGGAGAAGGGTTTCGTGTGAACAGCCGTTGCACACGAGTCAGTCGATCCTAAGCCCTAAGAGAAATCCTATGCAGATGTGGTGTCCTAAAACAGAGTTTTTTTTTTAGACACACACCCGTTGGGCGAAAGGGAATCCGGTTCCTATTCCGGAACCCGGTAGCGGAACCGCAAACCATTCGGGCCCTCGTAAGAGTGTTCGTCGGGGTAACGCAAAATGACCTGGAGACGCCGTCGGGAGATCCGGGAAGAGTTTTCTTTTCTATATAAGCGTTCGAGTTCCCTGGAAACCTCTAGCAGGGAGATAGGGTTTGGAACGCGAAGAGCACCGCAGTTGCGGCGGTGTCCGGATCTTCCCCTCGGACCTTGAAAATCCAGGAGAGGGCCACGTGGAGGTGTCGCGCCGGTTCGTACCCATATCCGCAGCAGGTCTCCAAGGTAAAGAGCCTCTAGTCGATAGATTAATGTAGGTAAGGGAAGTCGGCAAATTGGATCCGTAACTTCGGAATAAGGATTGGCTCTGAGGAGCGGGGCGTGTCGGGCTTGGTTGGGAAACGGGTTTGGTTGACGAGCCGGGCCTGGGTGAGGTGAACGGTCGGGATTTCGGTCTCGCATCCGGGATCCGAGCTCGGTCCCGTGCCATCGCCTCCCGCGGATCTTCCTTGCTGCGAGGCTTCCGTGTCGGTTTCACCGTCGTGGTCGTCCTCTTCGGCCGCCATTCAACGCTCAGCTCAGAACTGGCACGGACTAGGGGAATCCGACAGTCTAATTAAAACAAAGCATTGCGATGGCCCCCGAGGGTGTTGACGCAATGTGATTTCTGCCCAGTGCTCTGAATGTCAACGTGAAGAAATTCAAAAAAGCGCGGGTAAACGTCGGGGCCGTCGCTTGAGGTGTCGGGGCTTGACCCTAGTATCCGAGACGAGTCCCCGGTACTGACCGCGCTGCGTTTACCCCTAAAGCTGCTGGCGGAGCTCTCCTATCCTACGTATGTAGGTAACGGTTAGCCACCGGCAGCAAAGATGTGCGGTAGAGGGAACCGGGAAACCGACCTCGAGGGTCACTCATCAAACCTGATTGGAGAAATCCGATCGACATGAGTTGCTTAGGGAAGAAGGAGCCCCGGTTGGGTGGCTACCAACCGCCTTCTTGCTTGGTGTCGGCCTCTAAGGGGCAGATGGTGAGCATAAGCAGGGACGTGAGGGACTTGTGTTCGTTTTTGCGTGCATACCCTTGAGAAGGAGGGGGGGCTTCGGCCCTTGCTTCCGCCTCGTCCCCCATACGATAGCCACATCGGCATCGGGGGGCGGGGTCCGTACTGCCTGCGGAACATCCAGGCACAAGTAAGAGATCTAGTGGCGTCGCTGAGCTTCCTACGTTTGAAGACTGTGATGGTCCGGGCGATCGCGAGACGGCCCTTGAGGTGCACTCAGAACCGCTGTAAGGGGAAAACCCCCGGTTCGCAGTCCTAGTCTAGCGTTATAAGGTGGCGAAACGGCGCCCCGACCCAACCGGCGAAACGGAGACCATCGCTTGAGGTGTCGGGACAAACTAGTATCCGAGATGAGTCTCCGACGGCTGGGGGGCCTGACCAGCCCCCCAGACCCCCCGGTGGCGCTCGTAACTATGACTCTCTTAAGGTTTTGCGTATTTGCGAATTGTTGGATATGGAATTAACCGGAGTCAAAAAATATCAGATTATGTTCACAGTGGGACAACAGCATGAAGACAGTGTGGATGTTAGGGGCCAAGGGAATAGGAGGCTGCATATTATGACTTATGGCACCTCACTGAGACACGTTCTGCAGATTGAGCAGACGAGCAATTTTGTTTTACTTGATGAAATACATTGCAGGTCTGATCCCACAGTAGTGGCTGGCGACTTGCAATTTACGAAGCTGGCCAATTACAAATGCGTACACTTGACAGCGACTGTCTTGAGTAGGACCAGATCTCAGCAATTAGCAGAAGGGCTCGACATTAGTAGCACCAGGTTTGAGATAAGGGATACTATCAAAATTGAACCAATGTCTATGACTGACAAAGTCGACAATGATTGGTTGTGCATACCTCCTAAAGTTATTGGCGTTAGGCTAGAGGGGTTCAAGAGAGGTTATAAAATACCACTCAGGGCTCTCAATACTGGGCGAATTATATTTTTCTTGTCCACCAGGAACGATTGCGACAGTCTATATAATTACTGTAGCCGCAATTACCATGCGGAGGATCGACAAATGATAGTCATTCACGGAGGCACTTCTTTTAAGTTGTCGGAGATGGGTGATCATTGTTGGTGCTTCTGCACTGACGTAGTGGGACAAGCTGTGACCATACCTGGGTGCAGAGTTGTCGTTGACTTCTTGGAAGAGATGAAGCCGTCGACTTTGCTATATGCTAGCAGGGAAGGCGTCATCTATGAACACAATTTGATCCGGAGAAGAATTGGTGAAGCGACTTCCAAACAGCGTAAGGGGAGAACTGGTAGGACCAATGTCGGTTTTTACATCACCCCTAGGGGAATCAACCCCGAAGTCGACCACAAGATCGACTCTCGAACTGTGGCCGTGGCGATGCTGGAGTTAGAAGCCGAGAGACGATTTGATTTTGGTAGAATTGAGAAGGAACATCACAACTTGGAACTGATAGAGGCCATTAGAGATTTAATGTGGTTGATGCCTTACAACATATTGAGCCAACCCGGATATAAGAGCATGCTTGAAACTATCAAGAACGATGCAAGAGCTTATATAAGCAAGGGAAAAAACTTCCTAAGTGATTCTTATTTAAGGAAGTTAGAAACAATAAGATCGGCTAATGGAGACTTGGTGTACCTGTATCTCACCCCTATCATTAGTGAAGAATTAGTGCTTTACACGATGGCAAACAAAGAAAAGCTTGCTAGATTGGCAGGTGGGAATGATGGAACGTGGTATGACAGCATGTTTGATTTCTGTTACAAAACTAAGACGGAGGAAGATAGAGCGAATGTTTTATTGGATGCTGGTGCTAAGATTAGCAGTTATAAAGAATCTACTTCAGTATTTGGTGACATCAGCTTTGAAGTGTACAATCGAGTTTTTACCACTGGCCTTGTAGATGATTTTACTGAGGTGCAGCATAGCGCAGTAGGCGTCGTAAGCGGGGCTGCTGTTGCCTTAGGAGCTTCAGCAGTCTTGCTGGGTAGTATATATCATCTCACGGTGAAGAACATTGATCGCTATGTCACTCGACTTTTTGTTTTTCGCAATAAGTTTGCGGCGAGCCATTGTAAGTATTTAGCTACGAATAAGAAGGGTTCTAATACTCTCCATAATAACGCATTTGTTAAGTTGGCTTGGCAGACTGCATCTGACAGACTTGAAAAAGGGCGGAAATGGTTTGCGGCGAGCAAGTATCCCGTTTCAACCGAACAACACAGTAGCGGCTTGCCTTACGTCGAGACCGTTTTTGAGACCGCTAAGAACATGTTAATGAATTCATGGGCACTTATTCCGGCTACGTATCATGTTGGAGCTTTTCCATCTTTGGTCACTGTGATGACAGCGACTTGGGTTGGGAAGATTTTTTCGAAATTGGAGAACATCCTAGGTAGGACAATTGCTGTCACTATTTTGGCGATGTTGAATGGCTTTTGCGTTTACTTCGCCCCTATGCCGTTGGCGATAACTAGCTGTGTGGCACAGGTGTTGGGCTTCGTCATCAATGGCTTAACTTCCGGCGAAATCAAAGATTACGATCTTTACGGGAGCGTCATTAAGAGTAGCGACAGGGCATGGGATCTGGTTTTTGGGTTGGCCAGCGGAGTTGGCGTTGGATATCTTATTAAGAACCAGCTGTTGGTGACTGCCCAATTTGCCGCTGCTAGTGGTGTCTTAAACCAGGCTGGCGGTACAGCTATGGGAGTAGTAGGTGGGCCTAGTTATCTTTTCGGCGTCACTGGCAACGCTGTTGTTTTAGTCAAGCAAGTGTACTTGCTGTTCACTAGGATTCCAGATGGGAAATTGACTTGGGACAGTGTTGGGGCTATGCTGACCTCCCTGATGCAAGCTGCAAGCATTGACGTCACAACGGGAATATTGTGCGCATTAGTGTCTGTAGCTCTTATTGCTGTGAGATCCGGTTTGAAAATGATGAAGTACCAAGCGGGAGTTAGCGTCAAGACCGTGAGACAGGTTGACGGAACTAACACTTACGTCGAGGATTTTTTTGGGAGTTATGATAACTTTGCCCTGACGGTCTTGTCAACCTCTTCCGTGCTGGCGAGCCCTTCATCATTGATATCTATCTTGATAGCGTGGATAGCTAATTGCTCTAGGAGGGGTGAGGTCACTCGGGGCTGTTTTAAAGACGCCTTCGAAGCATACTCTGGGGTGCCTATTGCGATAGCTATCATTTCGGAGGGAATCAATGCTTTGGCCACCCACGATGCAGCCGAAAGGCACAGTCTTAACGGCCTGTCTATATTGTTTAGCATACCAAGTATGTTGGCTGGAGTTATAGGCTGTGTGTATTGGTTCAACAACCCGGACGTCGTACATACCATAAGTAACGTTTGGAACAACTTCAAACAATTCACAGACTTCCTTTGGAATTATTTTAAGAGTGTCGTTGGAGGAGTTGCCAATTTCATTGGATCTTCCATTGGTAGTGGTATGGTAGGTAGGCTCTTTGAAAGTGCGCCCAGCTGGCTCAAGGGGAAAACCGAGGAGCTAATAATGGAAGAAAAATTTTCAATGCTAAGGGCTGAACCTCAAGTGGTTAATGACTGGTTTTTGGAACGCGTGAGCAGTGGGAATGTCAGCTTAATCGAGAGATTGCATTATTCTCGTAGCATTTTTAACCAGGAGCGCTACGGTAGTGTCCTGCCTGTGGCTTTTCTGAAGTTCGTGAGGGAGCAAAATCAGGGAATGTCATTGTGTCGAAAGTATAAGTCTCAGGTGCCTTTTGAGTTCTTTTGCGTTACATCCAATGATCTGTATAAGATAGTAGCTTGCTTTGCCGGAGAAGTCGAGGTAAACCTGAGTGCTGTCTACATAACTAGAGGCGATTGTAAAGTTACCATAGAATTGGGGTACAGATCGGGAGTCGCAACCCATTACGTGAATGTTAACAAGGGACCTTTGTCAATGACCTTCTTGGTGATAAGTAGACCAGCAGAAGAAGGAGGTAGCACTAATTACGTCTTAGGTTGGCGAGTCCCCAGTGCACTCACCAGCACGCTGTTTGACAAGTTGGCTTGTTTGCACCCGGCGATAGAGGCTTTGTCTGGTTCGTATTTAGATATGACCCCTGCTCAAATAGAAATAGAGACTAATGATGTGTGTAATTGGGTTAGTCACGCTGTTAAGTTGAGTTGGCAGAGAACCTTGACTTCTGTTGTAGTCGGAGCCGTCGACAGGGCCGTCTCAATGTTCGGTTTGATTTCCAAGGTGAGGGAAAACACTTTTGATCTGGGCCTGATACCGGATGCTTGGTGTGAAAAACCATCATCTTTGGACCAAGATGAGTGGGAATTGTACCAGTGGTTACTATGGAGCCGCTTTGAGAGTGGAGTTTTGATAAATCGCACTGTTGAAAGACTGGATAAGAGTAGGCACCTACCAATGCAAGTGTTATCGTGTTGTGCGCTGAAGTGGCGGAGAGTTGCGGACGCGAGAACCGTCGACGTTAGCAGAGTTGTGAAACTCAGTGGACCGGTGGTGGAATTATCCAGGCTGAGTGATGATTTTGATCCTGCCTATAGGCGAGGGACTAAATTCTTAGGAACTTTTTCCTTAGATAGAGGTGTGGCTGCGGCGGATCAGTGGGTCCATGCTGCTTGGTGGGCAGGCCTTAACGTCTACTATGAGCTAAATTCTAGTTGTTATCTGAGTACCATAGGCGGATATTGCAAATGTAGTGTGTTTTTAAATGTCGTATCGAACAACAAGACCGAAATGCTCTTTTCTCACTGTGAGTCTCATGTTAATTGAAGTTCCAAGATGGCCGCCGCCGAGTGCTGACGTGTCGCGAGTCGCTCCGCTGAAAACTTTCAATAGAGTGGTGTATCCTTGTCAGAAATTCGTTTGGGATAGCAGAAAATGAAGGGCTAGTGACAGCGAACAATCAGTGTTATTAAAAAAGTGATTTTATATGAGTGAAGTGGACACTGCAGACAAAAATTGCGAGCTGGGATAGATAACCTCACTTCGACCGCTCCGCAACGCCGCTGTCGCCTGGGGGCAGGCGACTTAAAAGCCCCAAAAGTGCGGAAAATGTGGAAAAGGTGGAAAGTGAGGAAAGTGAGGAAAGTGCGGCAAGTGCGGCAAGTGCGGCAAGTGCGACAACGGCCACTCGGAGTGTATTGTTTATATCACATCGGATAGTATACAAACTTTCTCTCCAAAGCAATACGCCGCTAGGAAATTCTTGGCAGGCCGACAGGCAGGGCATCAGTTCCTGATGAAGGGCTTGACGACCCCTACTGGCCCGAGTTAGCCCACGTGCGCACCCGAACGTGGTGGAAGTGTGGGCGAGGGCCCCGTTCGGCTGCACACTGGGCTGGGTTATAAACGTTGACGAACTGGCTTTCAAAAGGACACGAGACGGAATGGAATGGAATCATGCACCCGGCAACAAAAAAACTTTCGTTATTACAATGTCTAGATACAACCATAGCGAAGCCTCGGACACTGAAACCCATGGTCCCGGGTCTTCAGTGGCGGACTTGTCCGCTAGCCGTGAGGGGACCATAGTTGACGACACTGGCAATGTCCAAGGACGTTCTAAGCAGCAAGAGGTGGTGCTGCCGCTAAATAGCCCCATCCGATGCACAGGATGCCGCGATGATAACCGTGACTGCCAATTCCTGAATCAGAAGGACTTTGTAAAGCATGTCGCCAAGCAGCATAACCTAATGGCAATTGCCTGGGTATGCAGAAGCTGTGGCAAAACGTACAAAAAAGGACACGCTTTGGTATGTCACATTCCGAAATGTAAAGGCCCCACAGTTACGCTGGAGAAGGAGTTCAAGTGTAGCGAATGCGCCGGCTCGTTCGATTCGCAAAGGGGACTCTCCGTTCATGAACGACATAAACATCCGGCATTGAGAAACGCCAAGCGCAAGGGCGAAAAGGGGGCGGCTACAGTGGCGGCGAAAAGGGGAGCAAATGCCTCCGTCTGGTCTGAGGAGGAGAGACTTCTTCTTATAGAACTCAACCAGAGGTTCGAAGGCAGCTCCCAAATGAATGCCCGTATGAAGGAGTATTTCCCCAACAAGACGCTGAAACAGATCAGCGACAAGAGAAGGCAAATCAGACCTCCACAAGTGGAGGTTATAGCAATCGAGTCTGATTCAGAATCAACCGGTCAGTCGGCCGAGGAAGCGGTCGTACCTCCTCGGATCGATGATACAATCGGCACGGAGGTCGAGGACAACGATTGGAGGGAAGCGCTAAAGATAGCAGTCGTCACAGAACAAACTGACGCAGCTGAATGGTTGTCTATTCAGGGCCGTCTGAGGGAAGTTGCAATGAACGATACCTCCGATGCAACGGAAGTGGACGGCATAATAAAAGATATCGTCGAGAAGCTGTCCGACGATAAAACCGCGACGCCAGCTAAGGCTAAAAGGCCGGCCAGAAGGAATAATAAGGGCCCGAATGACACCAGAAGGAAGAAGGACAAAACCAAAAGGGCTAAGTATAGGTATGCGAAGTTTCAGGAGGCATACAAAAATTGTCCCGGCAAATTGGCCAATATGGCCATGGCGGGGAAAGCCCTGGTAGAGGAGGACGAAGGCACCGTCTACCCTGATACGGAGGCAGTTAGGGACCTGTATACCAAGCTATGGGGTACCTGCGGGCCCCAATGGCGCCAGAGGACGCAGAGGAAAGGTCCAGCCACCAGAACTGCAATGGGTGACTTATGGTCGCCCATAACGACTGACGAAATAATCAGCAAGATGGCCAAAATGAAGGCCAACACCGCGGCGGGCGTCGACCGCATAAAGAAAGGAGATTTGAAAAGGAAAGGGGCGGTTCAGATTCTGGCTCAGCTATTTAACACACTTCTCCTTAAGGAACATTTCCCAGATCACTTCAAGCAGAATAGGACAACTCTGATCCCTAAGCCAGGAAAGGACTGCAAAGAGCCTGGGAATTGGAGGCCGATCACAATCGGTTCCCTGCTGGGAAGGCTGTTCTCCAGTGCAATTGATAGAAGATTGCGGGAGTCGGTTACCATAGCGGACCGACAAAAAGGTTTTAAGAATGAGAACGGGTGTCGACACAACATCGCAATTCTGAGCTCTGCCCTCGCCTCCATGAAGAGTAGCGAGGGGGGAGTACTCACAATTGTCGATGTATCCAAGGCGTTCGACACGGTGCCCCACGCGGCGCTTGGCCCAACGCTAGCAATGAAGGGGGTACCAAAGAAAGCAAGTGAATTCATCGAAAAGATGTACGCTGGTTGCAGGACCTCCATAAGAACAAAAGAGGGAGGCGAAATTCAAATAACCCTCGAGCGGGGAGTAAAGCAAGGGGACCCTCTATCCCCCTTGCTCTTTAATGTAATAATGGATCCCATAATTGAGGAAATTGATGAGGCCTCGGATGGCGTATCACTTGAGGGGGCCAAAGTCGCCATACTGGCATTTGCCGACGATATAGTTCTCGTCGGTAAGGACAGGAATGAAGCAGGGAAGCAACTCGCGGCGCTAGCTAAGTATCTGAATAACTTGGGAATGGAGTTATCCATCCCCAAATGCGCAGCCGTAGAGGTGGTGGCCAAAGGGAAGACTTGGTTTTTACAAGACCCCGAAATGAAACTAGGTACAGAGCGAATCCCCACGATAAAAGCGGAGGAAACTACAGAATACCTGGGAGTGACGCTGGACCCGTGGGTCGGGATCAGAGCAAGTAAGAAGAAAGTGGAAGAAGTGATCCGGGCAACCAATATGGTAAAAAAGATGGGGCTCAAGCCTCATCAGAAAATTGAGCTGATCAGGACATACCTGATTCCAAAAATCATCTATGTCTTGGTAGCGGACCCACCGCCGTTGGTAAGGTTGAGGGAGCTTGACCATGAAATCAAGCAAACAGTGAAGAGCATACTTAAGCTCCACCCGTCAACTACTGACGGAGTAATATATGCAGACAGGAGTCATGGTGGCTTAGGCCTCCAAAGAGTCGAAAACATTGTCAAGCTCTCAGTTATCAGGAGCAGTACTAAGATGTTTACGTCCACAGACGACGCGGTGAGGAGTGCGCTGCAGGATCAGATGAGCGTGGTCAACAAGTACACGCAATCAATGGGCCTAAACTGGCCCGTAAGCCTGGAGCAGCTAGAGGAGGCTCGAAAGCAGGCCAAAAAGCTGGAGACGGACAGGTGGAGGCAGCTTATCTCCCAGGGCCAGGGAGTGGCTGATTTCTGCCACGACAAAGTGGGGAACGCGTGGCTTTACAAACCCACATTATTGAAAGCGTCTAGATATCTAGATGCCCTGAAGCTAAGAACCAACACGTTTGGTACGAAAGTAGCGTTAAGACGGGCGAACAGGGATGTAGACGCTACTTGCAGGCGATGCAGAGCTCAAGTGGAAACCTTGGGGCATGTATTAGGCAACTGCCTCCATACTAAACCCATGCGGATCAGGCGGCATGATGAGATAAAGGATCTCATAAAAGACCGTGTAGCTAAGCGCTGCACGGTGTTCGACGAGCCCACTGTCAACGTCGTCGGTGAACTAAAAAAGCCGGATCTGGTTATCAAAGACCAGGATAGGCTGTTCATCGTTGATGTCACGGTGAGGTATGAAGATAAAGATAACTTGAGAAAGGCTTTTATAGACAAAACAACAAAATACAAGGACACGTTGGAATATATCAAGTTGAGAACGAACTGCC
>OV815488.1:3273354-3278354 GCA_929108735.1 Andrena dorsata | reverse complement strand
TACATATATGTTCTAGGCACGTCATTTTCTTAAGTCTTACGAATGTTTTTGTTGCATTTAAATTTCGGATGTTCTACATCCGACATCAAACAATCTTGTATGTCACGTGATTGTTTCGTACTACTACATTTCGAATGTTCCGAGAATCTTCGTCTAAGTCTTGTGAATGTTTAGAAGAACTGAATTTTCCGATCTTCGAAGAACAACCGCGTCTTGTAGGTTTTACAGATGATTAAGGTTAGATCGCAAAACAGTCTTATAATAGGATCTCGCATTTGCGTTATTTTTCGTGCAATGAAGTCGCTGAAATGTTCCCAGATAGCACACGACGTCTTAAGACAGACATCTTTAAATCTTACACACACGA
Source organism: Andrena dorsata (assembly GCA_929108735.1). Classification (NCBI taxonomy): domain Eukaryota; kingdom Metazoa; phylum Arthropoda; class Insecta; order Hymenoptera; family Andrenidae; genus Andrena; species Andrena dorsata. The sequence continues at coordinate 3,277,987 of OV815488.1, read as the reverse complement.
CGTCTGTCGTCTTAAGACGTCGTTAACACGTCTGTCTTGAAACGAATGTGAAATTTTAAGCAATGAGTCAAGAGGTCGAATGATGATATTCTGTAGAATATTTCGCGTCAATGCGTATTTTTTATAAACAATTAAATCTAGTTATATACCTAGAAATTAAAGCTATTTTCAAGATAAGTGTCTTGGGTAGTTGCGAAAGGCGGTTGCTTCGTAAATTGGGAGACCTGGGTTCGATTCTCGTCACCGATAAGTTTTTTTTTCTCAACATCCTAACCCAGACGCTTTTACGACATCTGCAAAATGTTATTAAGACGCCTGTTGGACGTATTTAATTGTACTTTCGGACATTCAGAAAACGTTCGGAGAATGTTGGCACAGCACGTCCTCGGGACGTTCTACTTTGTAAATAGGACCTTCCTACGACATTATTAATGAACTTTACGGGGACGTACAGGGGACATATGGACACTTTTGGGACATCCTCTGAACATCCACAGTACGTTCGGAACGGACGTTCCTCGGACGTACATAAGACGTATTTGTGCTATCTGGGAGCAATACGCCGCTGGGACTTATTGAATAACACGGCGGCGAAGCGATACGCGGCTGGAACGTTGAATCCCACGGCGGCGAAGCGATACGCCGCTGGAACGTTGAATCTCACGGCGGCGAAGCGACACGCCGCTGGAACGTTGAATCTCACGGCGGCGAAGCGATACGCCGCTGGAGCGTTGAATCTCACGGCGGCGAAGCGATACGCAGCTGGAACGTTGAATCTCACGGCGGCGAAGCGATACGCCGCTGGAAATTTGAATCTCACGGCGGCGAAGCGATACGCCGCTGGATATTTGAATATCTCGGCGGCGAAGCGACACGCCGCTGGAACGTTGAATCCCACGGCGGCGAAGCGATACGCCGCTGGAACATTGAATCCCACGGCGGCGAAGCGATACGCCGCTGGAACGTTGAATCTCACGGCGGCGAAGCGATACGCCGCTGGAACGTTGAATCTCACGGCGGCGAAGCGATACGCCGCTGGGACTTTTTGAATAACACGGCGGCGAAGCGATACGCAGCTGGAACGTTGAATCTCACGGCGGCGAAGCGATACGCCGCTGGAACGTTGAATCCCACGGCGGCGAAGCGATACGCCGCTGGAAATTTGAATGTCTCGGCGGCGAAGCAATGTTACCAAGTCCCGGGGCCATCGTCCGAACACAAACTGATCCGAATCGTCCGAACAACCATTGGATCCTCGTTCCTCGTTCCGTTGCGAACGTATTACTCTGATGGTTCGACCCCGGTCGTCGCGCTGGTTTACGAGAAAATCCCGAAATACTCCAATTGCTCCGAAATATTTCAATGTCCCGACGGACTCCAGTGGTGTTCTGCGGGACCATCGTCCGAGCACAAGCTGGTCCGAATCGTCCGAACAACCAACCATTGGATCCTCGTTCCTCGTTCCGTTGCGAACGTATTACTCTGATGGTTCGACCCCGGTCGACGCGTTGGTTTTCGAGAAAATCCCGAAATACTCCAATTGCTCCGAAATATTTCAAAGTCCCGACTGACTACAGTGGTGTTCTGCGGGACCATCGTCCGAGCGCAAGCTGGTCCGAATCGTCCGAACAACCATTGAGCCTCGTTCCTCGTTCCGTTGCGAACGTATTACTCTGATGGTTCGACCCCGGTCGACGCGTTGGTTTTCGAGAAAATCCCGAAATACTCCAATTGCTCCGAAATATTTCAAAGTCCCGACTGACTACAGTGGTGTTCTGCGGGACCATCGTACGAGCGCAAGCTGGTCCGAATCGTCCGAACAACCATTGAGCCTCGTTCCTCGTTCCGTTGCGAACGTATTACTCTGATGGTTCGACCCCTGGCGACGCATTGGTTTTCGAGAAAATCCCGAAATACTCCAATTGCTCCGAAATATTTCAAAGTCCCGACTGACTACAGTGGTGTTCTGCGGGACCATCGTACGAGCGCAAGCTGGTCCGAATCGTCCGAACAACCAACCATTGGATCCTCGTTCCTCCTTCCGTTGCGAACGTATTACTCTGATGGTTCGACCCCGGTCGTCGCGTTGGTTTACGAGAAAATCCCGAAATACTCCAATTGCTCCGAAATATTTCAATGTCCCGACGGACTCCAGTGGTGTTCTGCGGGACCATCGTCCGAGCGCAAGCTGGTCCGAATCGTCCGAACAACCATTGAGCCTCGTTCCTCGTTCCGTTGCGAACGTATTACTCTGATGGTTCGACCCCGGTCGACGCGTTGGTTTTCGAGAAAATCCCGAAATACTCCAATTGCTCCGAAATATTTCAAAGTCCCGACTGACTACAGTGGTGTTCTGCGGGACCATCGTCCGAGCGCAAGCTGGTCCGAATCGTCCGAACAACCATTGAGCCTCGTTCCTCGTTCCGTTGCGAACGTATTACTCTGATGGTTCGACCCCGGTCGACGCGTTGGTTTTCGAGAAAATCCCGAAATACTCCAATTGCTCCGAAATATTTCAAAGTCCCGACTGACTACAGTGGTGTTCTGCGGGACCATCGTACGAGCGCAAGCTGGTCCGAATCGTCCGAACAACCAACCATTGGATCCTCGTTCCTCGTTCCGTTGCGAACGTATTACTCTGATGGTTCGACCCCGGTCGTCGCGCTGGTTTACGAGAAAATCCCGAAATACTCCAATTGCTCCGAAATATTTCAATGTCCCGACGGACTCCAGTGGTGTTCTGCGGGACCATCGTCCGAGCACAAGCTGGTCCGAATCGTCCGAAAAACCATTGATCCTCGTTCCTCGTTCCGTTGCGAACGTATTACTCTGATGGTTCGACCCCGGTCGACGCGTTGGTTTTCGAGAAAATCCCGAAATACTCCAATTGCTCCGAAATATTTCAAAGACTTCAGTGGTGTTCTGCGGGACCATCGTCCGTCGACAGCGAAAATCGTCCAAACAACCAACCATTGGATCCTCGTTCCTCGTTCCGTTGCGAACGTATTACTCTGATGGTTCGTCCTCGGTCGTCGCGCTGGTTTTCCGAGAAAATCGCGAAAAACCCCAAATGCTTCGAAATATTTCAAAGTTTCGAGAAATTATTTTCCAATGTCGTTTGGGAGCGTGTATTTAGCGTGGTAATGTTCGCGGCGAATGTATTATAATTATTCGTTTAGTCGGTTTACTCTTGTCTCCGACGCTCTCCCAGCGGCTAAGTCCCAACGTGCCGTTCGAACGGCCTGTTGTAGCAGCGGTTTACACCCATAAGCGCCCGTGCGTAAGGTACGGCGGCGCCGGCGTTCCGGCCGGCCGTTCGGTATCTATAAGGGAGAGCGACGGTCCGAGCGTCTCGGTCGGAGCAGCGTTTTGGGCGCGTGGCTATTCTATGACCTCGGTTGAGAAGCAGTCACCGCTCCTCGAGATTCTGTCTCGACTGTTCTTACCGTGTTGCGTTTCGGATTTCTCCACACAGCATTACCACGGGTCGGTGTCTAAGACCGAATGGCCCTTATGTGGTGAGCGTCCATAAGTGACGTTGGTGACACATATGCAATTCTGTGTATGCTTGTACTACCTCACGCATTCAACTCTTTATCCACGCAGATGGACGATGTAAACTTAACAAAACGCTAAGGAAGGCTAGCGTCGGGTACATATAAAGTATCGAACTATAAACGTTCGAACTTTGAAAGAGGGAGAAAGTAGATACAAACCCAAGAGGTGTCAGATCTCGATATGCCTAGCGCGCACATTACGTGCCAACTCGTTATGACCAGCATGGCACGGTCCGCGCTTTCCCGTTTGCTCAGCATGCACTTGTCCGCGCTATTACGTACATGACCAGCGTGAATGTTACGCGCTTTGTCGATATGTCCAGCGTGTAGTGATCCGTGCTTCTACGGTTGATGATTGCGTGCGTGTACTCCGTGCTTCCCGATGGATGCAGCGGCACGCGTGATACGCGCTTTATCGAGCATCCGATGCCATCCCTTATTTATAAGGGAAATATAATGAATTTTGTCTGAATCTGCGATCTTTCTGTGAACGTATATATAAAAGGCACATATCCGATATTAGTCCGTGGAAAAATCGAAAAGATATGATGTCGAAGTATATAATAAAGGCGAGTGAAGAGAAAGGGCACGTATATTATATCTGATGGAGTTAGTCCGTGGAAAATCCTAGGATATATATATATATATGGTGTCTAGAAGAAGTATTATATAAAGGAGAGTGTGTGTATGCGGCACATATCCGAGATAGAATTAGTGGAACGATTCGAGGATATGATGTCTCTCTAAAACTGCACGCTGACGTGTGCAAGTTTTATAAAGTTATAAACGTGGGGCATCGTCGATCCGTCTCTAAAAGAGCGGACGACGCGATGAGAACAGAAAGAACACGAAAGTGTGGTGAATTCGAATAGAGGGAAGCTTCGCGAAGCTCCCTGGTTGATCCTGCCAGTAGTCATATGCTTGTCTCAAAGATTAAGCCATGCATGTCTCAGTACATACCGTATTAAGGTGAAACCGCGAATGGCTCATTAAATCAGTTATGGTTCCTTAGATCGTACCCACATTTACTTGGATAACTGTGGTAATTCTAGAGCTAATACATGCAAAACAGAGTT
>OV815488.1:3268354-3270854 GCA_929108735.1 Andrena dorsata | reverse complement strand
CCCCCTCTGTCTCTGTGTTCTCTTTCGTCGACGACGACGCTTCTTCCACTCGCATCCCGCTTCCTCAGTTTTGTGGTCGGGCTCTCCTAAAAGTCCTGTGACGGACGGACACCCTCCTCGGAGGGGATCCTCCCGGGTAACCTAGGGCGGCGGCTCGCAGCACACACATCCATCGCGTCGAGGTGCATCCCCCCCCCCACCCCCCCCCCCAGTATCGCTCGCTTAATCGCGCGCCCCGATAGCCAAAAAAGGGACCGGCTGTGAAGTTTCGATAGCGAAAGTCAGATTTGACCGATCGAAGCCGGCCGTGTGTCCGCTTTCGGGGGACGGCGACGATAGAGAGCAGCAGCGGAGGGAGGAGGGAGGAGGGAGGAGATGCTGCCGCGTGCGGTGCTGTTGCTGCACCCCGTCCAGAGTATACACGGTTATATTACGGTTCTCGTGCCGAACAGTGTATCTCTCGAAGGTTTTTAAATGAACATGTACGCTCGGCCGTCGGACGTGTCGCGGTGTTTCCGCCGCGGTACGCTTCGACGGTGTTCCAGTCTTGGACACAAATCACACACACCGTGTCGTCAACGCTGGCGACGCCCGGACCTCCTTCGCGCGCTGGTTGGAGGCGCACGGGCCACGGCTTCATCCGAACCGAGAACAAAGATATTAACGAACATATTTAATAACACGATTACCCTGAACGGTGGATCACTTGGCTCGTGGGTCGATGAAGAACGCAGCTAATTGCGCGTCAACGTGTGAACTGCAGGACACATGAACATCGACATTTCGAACGCACATTGCGGTCCACGGATACAATTCCTGGACCACGCCTGGCTGAGGGTCGTTATCACATACAAAAGACTGCTTGCGTCGGTCTCTGCGTAATCACATCCTCGCCGTCTCGCGTTTCCGACGATGTAACGCGTTTCGGAGTCGGGTCGGATGATACACTAGAGATACGCGACGTACGAGCGAAAGTTGGGCGGTTCGTCGGCGTTTGCAACGGCTCGCGCCGAGAATCGTGAAGCGTGTATATTCTCTTGCCGTGCGAGAACCAGAAACAGAGAGAGGAAGCGAATGTGATATGTGACGAATGATCGCGCGAGGACTCGCGTGCGTGCATGCTTTCATCACGGCGTTGTGCGTCGTTGTTTCATAACGACCGCCCGTGTGCTGCAGCACCGCTCCCCGGATCAGACACACACACACACACAGCGGCCTCTCCGCTCGCACTGGTTTGTAGAATTTGCCTTCACGTCCCGCGCGAGATCTTTTAACCGTGCTCCCGACGTCGCCTGAAATGATAAACTTGTCCCTAGAAAGAGAGACCAAAGAGAAGAGAAGAGATATTGAGGAGAAAGAGCGCGGAGTGCGCGCGGCATATGTGCGCCGATCTATCGTCGCGTTCAAGCGGCCCCAGGGATTTTAAAAAGAGGGTCGTCGTTGACGACAAGTGAGAGAAAAAGTCCAGTCTCCATCATCGATACACCACATCGAGGGCACGACGACAACAACACACACACACTCGTTCTTCCGGGACGCCGTGAAGATCCACAAGGGATTGATGTAGAATGAATAATGGGGAGGCGCTGTGCGGGATGAAAAATGAAAAAACCACTCGTTAACATGATCGGGTCGATGTATTTTCCCCGTCGTTGCGCGTGTCCTCGCCTAGCCCCCCTATTCATTCCCTCCCTATGGCCACGTTCCGTCGACACACAAGAGTGGTGTTGTTTGTTTGCGCCAAACATCCGATGAGAAGAAGAGAGCGAGACTACGATATTGCTCCACGCGTCGTTTAAAACGTTTCTGTACCCCCGGAATCCTCGTTGGCGCGGCTGCGCGAATATTTGAACATTGACGAACCGAAAGGCGCTGATGCCGCGAGAGGTATATGTAAGAAGACTCTCTCCTTCGTAGAATTGAAGAGAAAAGAGTCTCCCCGATCGCCCCATGTCTTTGTCGCGTTGTTGGTCGATCGTACAAGAGACCCCGCGGGTCTCGCCGGTCGTCCAGTCCACGGAAAAGCTTATTTTTCCACGGTTCCCTCTGCTGCGAGTCGCTGCTCGAGGCGTGAAGGGATAGCGGAATCTCAAAGCTAATAATAGCGGACGGACGTTAAAGTAAAAACCGGTGGTCGTTCCGCGAGGAGAGTCTCCACCCGTGCCGAATCGACGAACCGCGACGAAAAGACACTTTGGCGAGGCGCAATTAGAGGTAGGGGAAAACTCTAATTCTCTCGATTAGAGGAGAAGAGAGAGTCCGGTATTAGTAAAATACCTTTCCTCTGGAAAATCGTGCGATGGCGCACCTCTGGATTACCACCACACGAGATCGATCACCACATCGATCCGTCGTTCGGGTCTCCGGCTATGAGCCGGGATGTGTACGGGGGAAAAGATGCATGTGCGTGTGGCGCGATGCCGTATACGCGCGGTGTGCATGGGAAATTTCGAGCGAGCGAGCGAGGGAAGAGAAAGAATCTGAAGAAGTTTTGTTGTGT